>PVJL010000742.1:70079-215068 GCA_004026885.1 Lyroderma lyra | reverse complement strand
GTTAACATTTATTTGAATTTACTCCTGGGCCTTAAGTTTTTGATTCTTTAGTTTCTTCTGAGGTATCTTTTTCTTTTGTGTAACCTCCTCTTCTGGTTTAGGAACAATCTGCTCCTTTTCAGTTAGGATCATTTCAACGTGGCAGGGAGAGCTCATGTAGGGGTTGAGTCACTCATGAGCTCTTTTAAGTCCTGTGCTGCATCTTGGGAGCTTTGTTCACCTGGATGTGGTCAATGACCAGGGAGTCTACATCTAAACCCTTCATCTCAGAATTACTCTCTTTATTTTTAAGGATGTGCAGTAAAAATTCTGTACTTTTTTTAGGCCACTGACCCTGTGTCCAGCCCCACTGTTTGGCCTGGGCACATTTATCAACTCAACCATTGTAACATCTGAATGGCACACATTGTTTCTGTAATGTGACATCCTTTAGATACTTGGTGGCTTTTTGGATATGCATACCATTCATGGTCTGGGCAGTTTCATGAGTGTTCTTAAAATGAACACAAAGATTTGACACTCTTGATTTACATGATTTTGTGGCATTTTCTGGGCCAAGGGAATAGTGAACCATTTTCAGAGATCACCTCAGTCTGCTTACGGGAAGAGGCTCAGTCATTTTCAATTCAGAGAGGCCAAGCACTGGTTCCCACATGCAGCACTGGTGCTAATAGGCAGTAGGATTAATGGGCAAGATAACAAACTGAGTATGTCCGAGAAGTGATGGGTATCAGAGATATCTGTTTCCAGGGCAACTGGTGAGATCTTGCTTGAGAAAACAAAAACAAAAACAAAACAGATTAGCCAGGGTATACAGTTCTGCAAATCATTAATAAGTGTAGTATAAGGTTTAACTTTCTGTGTCCCATTTTGATCCTATTCTCCCCTGGGTAGAGACCACGATATCACTCCGACCTTAGGACCCACTTCCTTATGGTTTAGTTTTTGGTATCATAAAGAAGATGAGGTGTGGTACTTACTTGGACCTCCTATAATCCCTTGTGTACCCATCTTATATAGCACTGACCTCATTATATATTAATTGTTTGTTGGCAAGTTGTCTCTCCCACTAAAATGTGAGTTCATTGATAGTAGGCCAGGTTGGTTCAACAAGATTTATTGACTATCTTTTATGTCCAAGGCACTTTGTCAGGTGTTGGAGATATAGAAAACAATAAAAATAGTCTCTGACCCATAGAAACTTATATCTGGTAAAAATGACAGATGTAAACAGATATTTCTCAATACTATGGTAAGTGCAAGTATAGAGGTACGTGTAAGTTGTCTTGAGCTCAGAGAACAGTTCTTACTTGTAGCTCAGCTGAGGGGACAAAGATTCTTCAATTTGGCTGCTGACCTGGATCTTGAAAGATGAGTAGGAATTAGCTAGTAATGTGGTTTCAGTGGAAATGGGGTCTGAAGTCGGGGAGCAGTGGCTTAGTCAGTGAGTAGGATTAGGAATTGAAGACAGTGAGTGCAGATTACTCTTCCCAGAAGATTCAGTGACAATAAAAATGATGTTATGGCATAATTTGTTAAATCCCTACCTTGTCCCTCACAGTGTACTGGTCAGAGGGAAGTCCTATGAGGTCTTTATGTTTGTTGTCATAAATATTTAGTTCTATCGACTGAAAAACATGTTTTACTTCTCAGGCTTAGTAAAAGTTGACTTTCACATTTATGTTCATTTTGTGAAAGTCATCCTTTAAGAATATGTTGGAGGGGGTTCCCTGGTGGTGTAGTGGCTTGGCTTCGACACTTTCAACGCCATGGCCTGGGTTTGATTCCCAGCCAGGGAACTACCCCCAACTCCCCTGCCCCCACACACAAAAAAGAATATTTTGGAGTTATTTTAAAGAAATAAATGAGTAACTTCATACATGATTTATACGAGATTAACATTTTAAAAGATCTACTTTCCTGCATCTCTTGATGATTCTCATGGAGTAAGGAGAGTATCTTCCCTTTTCTGTCTCTCCACTTTTAAAAATGTTTGCACTATTATACATATAACAGACATTAGCTAGCTGTCAATCACGAGATGGTAACATCATATAAGAAGGAAAAACCTTACCTATAATTAACAGCATGTATTGGAAAAATACATACCATGGGATATAATCCACTGAGAGATTCTATATTGTAGAAGTCTTAAAGACTGAGGTCTCATTAGAATTATATTCTTTCACTTAAATAAAGTGTGGAATTATGAAGACTGAAATGTTATTAACTTCCCAAAACAAATTTCTTAGGCTATCTATTAAGGAATTTTGGTTCCCTTGCTGTTTCCTCTAATGAGGCTAACAATTTAAGTATCATGTTTGACTTGCATTTCTGATTACTGACTGTGGTCATTCATAAACTTGTAAAATCTTGTATCACAACATCAATGACCTTAGGCTTATCAGACAACCTCTCAGTGTCAGAACAAAAGGATTTTCTTAAATGCCTACCTGAAAAAGTTTAATAAATATACCACATAAAAATCAGGAAAAGGTCAACTTAGAAAGAATTTTTCAAAATCAGTTTGAATCAATCTGTGATACAATAAGTACAAGAAATTAAATTTCTTATACAAATTCTACATTGCTCTTTTCTTAAAAATCAATTATAAATGAATATTATTTAGTCCCAAAAAATCCTCTAAAGTAAGCTATCATGATGAACTGAGTAAAAAAAAATTTTTTTCCTCCAGAAATAAACAAAAGAAATACTGCCAAGTCACTGAAAACAATTCAAACCATTCCCATTCCCTAGTAATTTCTCTGAAATCCATGCTAGTAAAACTATGGCACATTTCTCAGCTCTCTTGAATTTCCTAAACACTGTTAAAGTACATATATGAATGAAATGGCTTGAATATGGTTAGAAGTTAGAGTACTACAGCAACAATAAATACTCAAAGGACTCCAATCAGCAAATCAGTGTGGCATTTTGGCCCAACCATAAAAAGACCAGTTTCAGCTTTTTCTTAATTCCTTAAGTTACTCAATAGTTACTCAATTTTTTTCGGTATTTCTCGTTACCTAGCTCAGTAGCTTGAACACAGCAATTGAACTAAGAAATAAAAATTTATTATAAAACATCCCCTCCAAAAGTTATTTATATATATCTTTTTGAATTGTTGGCCTTGTATCTGCTGTATTATTTTGGATGTACTTTCATATCTGTGCTCAGGGATTCATTGCACACTTACTTTGTTGACCTGTTTGTCAGCATTAATCTATGTCATTTAGCCATATATTTTTTTTAAACCAGGAATCAGTGAATGAACAATCATTTACACAATACAGATGTTATCTCTAAGTATCATCAACACACACACACACACACACACACACACAATCACTCCTAGCAACAACTGTTTAAAAATGATTAGTGGTAATCCATTGTGAGAAGAACTCTTCTCTTTTGTTGCCCCAGAAATATTGAACATTTTCTTTATGAAATTCCTACTTTATAAATTCAAATGAAAAACTACCCAGTAAGAACTATTATAATATAATGTATGACCAATGAAATCGTAAAATTTTGAGTCCCTTGAGCTAATGATGTGGAGATGAAAAAATTGTTAGCTGGGTCAGCATGTTGTGATGGCATAGTACAGTAGAAGGAAAGGAACTGGAAGGATATCAAGAGATTTTGCAAAGTCATTACATCCATTTGGCCTCATCTGAAAATATAAGTTTCAGACAAGAATCTAAGAAACCATTAAGTTCGAAGTCTGTGCTTCAGTGAAAATAGAATTTCAAATAAGGATAAAGAGACAAAGAGTTAATTATTTCCTATGAACAAACAAAAGAGAAAGGAAGCAGGTAAATACATCGTGATCATTCAGATCACGAAAAAGAAAAAAAGGAAGGCAAAATAATTGTCCACATTCACACAGTATGCTGGAATAGCAAGTCACTTAAGAAACTATCACATTTAGTGGGTGTGATGATACAGGCGGAAATGGGGAGAAAAGAACTTGCCTTGTGCTTTATACCTTTACATTATGTCCCATATTGTTATATACATTTTTACTAACCAATAGAATTTGGCAAAATAAAAGGAGCCTCTCTCTGCCTTCTCCATTAACTGTGGTAGATAAGTATTTTTCATTTGACCCTGAGGTTGAATGTAACCTTACCTAGATGAAAACAAAATATAGACCTATCTATGTTACCAGTGCTAAGAATTTGAGAGATGATAGATGCCAATATTAAGAGCAAAACCAAGCAAGTTAGTTATCTATCAGATAAATATTTGATTGGCTAACATGCTGAGACTTGCAGGCATTTTGAAAATACGTTCAATTGTAAATTATGAGGCCAAAGTATGCTGTTTCCCTTTTCTTGGATTAACTTCCAAAAGGTATGACTGCAGACAAAACCTTAAAGAAAATAAACTCTGGGTATTTGTTTTAGATTATATGAGTTACTCTCTGGCCTGGATTTCAAAGATGCCAATATAATGTGTATTGTATATAATTTTAAAAAGAAGTTTACAAATACATGCTTATTGCAGAAACTTTGGAAAATACAGAAAAAGTGCAAAGAAATAAAGAAAAAACATCCTCCTTCTGGTCAACAGAGGTTACCACAATTTACTTCTTAGGTGGGCCTTATACTACCTATACTACTTTGGTATCAAGATTCAGTCATTTTTAATATGAATATTTCCTTCGGTCATCAAATGGTTGGCAGACTTAAAGTGTCTGCGTAGTATCTTAATTTATATTAATGCTGTAATTTGAGGTTGATTGCCAACTCTAAAATAAAGAGGTATAGCTTAATACAAGAGTTGTTACAATTGCGCAGAAAAGAAACGCGATGCAGAAATGGTAAAAAGTAACATGAAGACCATTAATGGAAGCTGAGACAGTGATATCTCAAGTAGAAGCAAAAATAATAGGGTTAACCAAGTCACATGATTTATTTTTGACTTTAGGATAAAAGTGTCACCCCTCACGCATCTCACTTAATGTTTTTATTTGCATTTTGAATGGAGATTTATTTTAATTGGAGAAACTCGAGGTTTTATAACCCAAGAGAATACTGCAATCACACCAGGTTCAAGAGCCCTTGTGGTCTTCAAGTGCGGTCCTTCAGAGAGGGCTTCGAAGTAAAACAAAAAAACTGGGGCCGAGCCACTAGAAAGATTTGTCAGCAGCTCTAGGTGACTAGGGTGGTTCGGTCTCGGCGAGTGAGACCTGCGACCTAGAACGTCGGTTGCCAGGATAACTAGAGCCGAAGGTAGGTGTGTGCAAACGGAACCTTAGGCGAGTGGAACTAAAACGCGCCTGTGGCGCAAGCGCCCCGGCCTTTTCGCCCCAAGACCTGCGCATGCGCTGTCGTACCTTCACGCTCTGGGCGCGGGGGTCGGGGGTTGAGGCCCTCACTTTGTCGTCACAGGGCAGATGATCAGCGTGCGTCCGCCTTTTCCCTCCCCATTTTGTCCTCCTTCCCTTAGTTCCTCAGTCTTCTCCCTCCTCCTCGCCCTCCTTTTGCCATCCCCACCCGACTCCAGCTTCCGGTCGGCGGCTGTCTGCGGAAGGGTGTCCCGCCTCTTCCGCCTTCACTTTGGAGGTGTCGACGGCAGCAGCGCTTGCGCGTCTTCTGTCAGGGGGTACAGGCGGGTCCCCTGGGCGGTCCCGCTGCGGGTCGCGGAGCCGCGCCCGGGGGGTCAATGGCGATGAACTATAACGCGAAGGATGAAGTAGATGGTGGGCCCCCGTGTGCCCCTGGGGGCACCGCTAAGAACCGGAGATCGGATAACACGGCCTTCAAACAGCAAAGGCTGCCGGCTTGGCAGCCCATCCTTACGGCTGGCACGGTGCTACCTACCTTCTTCATCATCGGCCTCATCTTCATCCCCATTGGCATTGGCATCTTCGTCACTTCCAACAACATCCGCGAGATCGAGGTGAGGGGAGGGAGCGCCGGTGGGAGTTGGCACTGCTTGGGAGCCGGCTCGTCCTGGCCTGCCCCACTCCTTCCTCAGCTTTCTGGAGGTTGACCCACGATCCTCACCTCCCTCACACCTTCTCTCTCTCACCCTCAGTTACTTCTTTCTTTCTTTCTTTCTTTCTTTCTTTCTTTCTTTCTTTCTTTGTGTTTTCTGAATTTGCAGTTTTGTCCTAGCTTCCTTTCGCGATTTACATGATTAGGGACGGAATGAATGTTTAATGCAGAGGGGGCTCAGATAAAGGACGCCCCTTTAATGGGCGGTTTGTGTGGCTCCGCAGGGATATTTACCCCCCAACGGAGGTTAATAGAAAAAAAGAAGTGGGGGCGGGAAAGAAGTTTATCTAGATACCACTGAGAAAGAGTGGACGTGGTCAGTGTCGTTACCTGTGTTGGGGTTATGCTAGGACACAGATTAATACCTTGGCCATTGTTGGGGAAAGGACCCAGAGTCATAGAGGTATTGGTGATTTTTATCTAAAGAAGTTGTCGTATGTTACCAGGTCACATATTAGGACAAATGACCAAAGTGTGCACAGTTAATCTTTTATTTTGAGCTAATTGATGCTTTTAGTTGTAAGGCATAATAGGTAAAAGGTAACCTGAATCTTCAATTCCGACTTTGCATTTAGGCTACGCTTATTAATAACCATGCCCTATATTTGCCCTAGCTTTTTGTTCCCCCTAGGTTTTAAACCTAAAAAGAAAGGTCAGTGATCACCCAGAGAGGTTAAGTTGTATACTATCCACTGAACATTTTACTAGACATGATAGAGAAACTTGGGGAAGCATCTTGAGCTCTGTCAGAGCAGCAATCATAGGATAATTCATTCATTCATCTGCAGTGGTGAAGATAGGTTGATACTAGAATGTAAATACTTTGTTTAGATGGCCACTGTTAAACATCTCCTCATCCTCTTTAGAACACCTGAGGGTATTTTTATCTGTTGGAAAGGGCAGTAACTCCTACCAAGTTCTCTTGATTTCTTCTTTTCTATCAGGTTGTATCATTTTTTCCCTCTAGTTTTATTTAATATATTTTAAATTTATGCATGTGACTTAATCGGGCTTTCAGAGTAATTATATTTCAACTACAGGAATAGGGATACAGATATCTATTTCCCAGTTTAATTTACAATGTTACCTCTATTTTTAATTGTATAGTGCTCACTTCTATGTTAATAACAGTATTAAGAATGGCTATAGCATTGTTTTTAAATCTTTTACTGAAAATTCATTTTCAGTTTAATAACTAGAGAAAGTGTCACAGTATGTTTTTTCAGCATATATTTTTATTTGCTTTATCTTTTCCAACTCCCTAATAGTTCTTCAAATATAGTACTTACTGTTCTCCGAACCACACTAGGATCTCACATGTGAGTAATGTATTGCAAGGACCATGGGTTCTAGGCAGGGGTCACCCAGAGCTGGGTTTAAATTCCAGTGTAGCCACTAACTAGCTCAGATTCTTAGAAATCTTAATTCTCTCTGAGCCTCAGTTTTACTTTCTTTTTTTTTTTTTTTTTTTTTTTTTTTTTTTTTTTTTTTTTTTTTTTTTTTTTTTTTTTTTTTTTTTTTTTTTTTTTTTTTTTTTTTTTGGTAATTCCCTGGCTGGGAATCGAACCCAGGCGGTGGCGTTGAGAGTACTTCCTTTAAAATAGTAAATAATACCTATTTAAAATGTGAGAACTAGAAACAATATAGCTAAGATTCCTGGTATGAAGTCTGTACAATAAGTAGTTACTGTGATTGTGCTGATTCCTAATCAAGAGATGAGAAATGGTGCCAGAGAGGTTGATAATTACTGGTAAGCTAGAAGAATACTGTAAAGTTGAGGCAGACATCCAAACCCAAATGTCTTTATGCCCAACCTTAAGTGTTTACACTACATTAGGATTCTTACTGCAGTGTTAGTAGCTAAGTAGAAGAAAATATTTTAACGTTACAATTTGATCATTTTATTTAAACTTCTTAAGATACTGAGATGAAAGTACCAATAATTTGGAATTTTATATGATGGGTATTATCAAAACTCTGTTATCTGTTAATATTTACTGTACTATGAAAATAAATATTTACTTTCCTTAAAGTTTTTGGGTTTTGAAATATAGTAAGATTCTTTACCCTAAATAGTTGGTAAATGGAAATTTCTTAAATAGTTCTCATGTGTACAAAGGCTGTCTAGAAAAAAATCCAGCCATAAATGCCTATGTTTTTCATATTACATGGCTGGGTACTTTCTGGACAGCCCTTGTATACTTCTAATTTTAAGTGGCCTGAAGAGTTTGCTGCAGCTTGGTCTGGTTAAAAGGACACTGAAGTTCAAAGTGAAGGCATTAGAATTAAAGTCCTACCTCTGTTTGTGATCTTAGGCATATTTTTGAGTTTCAGTTTTTTTACTTGAAGAACCAAAAGATTCAGACTAGATGATCTCTGAGATGCTGTTTAACTCTAAAATTCTGTGACTTCCAACTTTAATGTAATTTTTAAAAATTCTGCATATTTGCAACCAGAGGAAATGAAAATTTGGGATGATTAGGAATTTGTACCAACACTGACATAGTTGTGCAAGTGGAATCTCTCTCTCTTTTTTCTTTTTAATTTGCCTGTTATATATGTATAGAATTGGTTCTGAATTGGATCTGGAGTTAGGAGAAAAACCTCAAGAGCTTTCCCAAAACACAAATGCTTCCTTTTAGTCTGTACCCTTTGCTAGACACTACTATAGTTTGGTTTAAAAATGAGGGTTATTAAAAGTAAGCAAGTAACCAGAAGTTCTTACCAACATTCACTTTCATACTGTAAGTTGCTCACACCCCTTAGCTTATTTCCTCATTTTTGAAAATATTTAAGAATTTTTATTGCTGTGTTACATTAAATTACTAGGCCAAAGGAGATTTGTCAAATCAGAATGCTTTTATAATACAGCTTAAAGTATAAAAATCCAAACTTTTTAGGCATGTATAAAAATCAGTGGGTCTTTACCCTTCTCCCAGAAATGTTATACTAAAAAATTTCTACTCTTGTGAAGCACATTGGACTCTCCTGAAAAAGGTGTAAAAAATGTATTTTTAAATTTTAATGCTTATATTTGGCAGTATCTTCTCCCTCTACCCCCCCCCCCCGTTATGTTTATATGTCTTCTTTAGTTGGTTTTTAGAGTTTTCATAATCTAATGAAATGAAGTTATTGGAAAACTAAAGTTCTTAAATTCATCATTCATAAGAAAATATTTTAAATATTTGATACCTCATTTAACACTAAGGTTATTATCTACATTTATTATCAGCAGCAATGAATGCATATTTCCTTTAATTTGGCATTTATAGGAGTCAGGCAAATCTTTCTGCCACAAAGGTAATGTTTTTCTAGCCAAGAGCCCTTGTCCATGAGTCTGAGGTATTGGTTGAATAGAGCAAATTTGAAAAAGACAGTGAGGTATTCTTGACTTTTGTAAATGCATTTGTCAGTGTGAAGTTATGTAATTTAATGGTTAGAATTGGATGAGGACATTATTCAGAGTAATATTCAGAGTAAATTAAAGAACTAAACATTTACTTCAAATTAACATTGCCAAAAGTGCTCAAATTTTCACTAAATTTTAGTGGATTAACACCCTTCATGTTTGATAGAGAAATCCCAACTCGCCTCTTCCTCACTTTATATTTAATGCTGATTATTTTCTGTTTCCCTGGTTTTTGATGAAAATATACTTTATCTCCTACTTTTATTCCTGTAACTTTGGTTCTTAGATTCTAAGATTTTTTTAAGAGAATTAAATTTCTCCTCTGCATTTAGTATTAAAGAATACTAAATGTGTAGCATGTAGCTAAGAGTAAAGAAGAATTAAGTTGTAGATGGTTAAAGATAAAGCACTTTATGTTAAGTGTTAAGATTTTAATTTCAGATAAATTATAGTTGGCTTAGAAGCTGACTCTTGGAAAGTAAGAGTCTTATAATGTTAGTGTTTTAATTTGTTTCTCTAGTAACTTTAGTACTTAGAGCAAGGTATGACAGAGTAAATATGGCCAGCCAGACTGTTTTGTAAGGCCCAGGATATTGATTTTACAGATGAACATTCAACATTGATTTCATGATAGGGAACATAAACTTTGAACACCAATATGTGAAATGTTATCCCCTCCCAAATAATTCCATTCTTATTACAGAACTGTGTTTCCAGAAAATTGTGCACAGTTGCTATTATGTTTTGAATTTCATCAATAGGAACCTGTGCAAATTTGTTTTCTGTCTTGATATAAGAGCCTACATACTATCATTGGCCTTGCCTCTTTGTTTGCAAAGCCTAAAATACTCTCTAGACCTTTACAAAAAGTGTTTCCTGCCCTTGACTTCAAGTTTTAAAGAAACATACTGGCGAAATTAGCATTTGGTACAAAAATAGCAGTGTTTAATTTATACATTCTAATCCTTAATAATTGCCTTTAAGTTAGTTATCACGATCCCTGATAATTGCTTGTGTTCCACTTTCTTTGTACAAATAAAATAGATATAAAATATCTTAGCTAAATTTACCATTAATCTTGTCTCAGGTAACAGCCTTCATTTCTTTGTCACAGTCAGATAAAGTGCAAACAACCTAAAGAAAACTGCTTTTGAGAGTTTTACTTTACCTTTTTGTCTTCATTAGAGCCCCTAGATAGGACTCCAGATAAATTCTTTAGTGTGGAATGATCAGCTTACAGGGGATACTTAAAATGCCATTTTTAACTTAATCTAATACTTAAAATGACTTACCTTATTACTCAGCATTTTATTGAGTGACCTGTTTACTCTTACATTGATTTCCTTTAAGCCAGATTTACATTCAAAAATGGAAGTTTTCCAGTTATTATAGAGTGTAAAAATTGTATGTCCTTCAAATACCTCCTTTCCCACTGCTTTGAATTCCATCTGTGTCTTAGGAATAGGTTAGGAATACAGTGTAGTTTTAGGATTGCTAAGAAGAAATGCCAGTTTGATTTAGGAGAACAATTAAAATGGTAGCAAAACAAAGCTGAAAAATACCTCTTAAACTTACCTTCTCATCTACATCTGTTTTTCCTCTGGTTCTTTGTGTTTTGTGTTTAAGCTAATGGACAGGTCTCCAGCTTATCATTGTGTTCTGCACTGTGCCTGGTATGCTTTTGACATTTAATACCTGTTAATTTTAATACATGTTATTTTTTTTAAAATAAAGGAACTATAGTTTCTCCCACCAGGTATCCTCTTTCTCAGATAATTTAATAACTATCATCTGTAGAATAAACTTTTTTCTCCCTACCTTTATTGAGGTAAAATGGACAGATAAAAATTGTACATGTTTGGGAGTTCTCTGGTGGTGCAGTGGCTTAAGGCTCCGGTGCTATCAGTGCTGCGGCCTGGGTTCGACTCCCATCTAGAGAGCTACCCACATACAAAAAAAAAGGCAAAAAAAAGAAAAAAAAATTGTACATGTTTAATATTAATGGTTTGATATTAATATATGTATACATTGTGAAATGATCATCATAATCAAGCTGTTTAACATGTACATCACATCCCATAGTTATAATTCTTTTTTTTTTTTTTTTTTTTGGTGTGGTGAGAATACTTCAACTCTACTCCCTTATCTAAAAGACAAGAGATAAGTGTTAGTGAGGGTATAGAGAAAAGGGATTCCTTAGGGAATGTAAAGTGGTATAGCCATTATGGAAAACAGAATGAGGTTCGTCAAAAATTAAAAACTAGAACTACTACCATATGATCCAGCAGTCCCACTAGTGGGTGTATATGGAAAGGAATTCAGTATATCAAAGAGATATCTGCACTGTGTTCACCAACTTTGTTTTTATAATCAACACATTTTATTACAATCTGGACATTAGGTCATGCTACCCTTGAATTTTAGCTGATGAGAGATATAGTGGTTTTCGATGGTAAAAACTCATATACTGAGTTAAATTTCTCAGGAATTTTAATCAACATTAAGCATTTTCTGTACTCAAAGTGCTGCTGTGGACATAGTGGATGATAGAAGTTTTCGGGCAGGGCTTTTAAAAAATTTTTTATTTTTTTGCTCAAGCAAAGAGTCCTTCTTAAGGAGCCTGGACTCTTTTGAGGGAGATGAGACGTACACATAAAAGGAAAAGTAAGCATTGCTAAGCGAGCAGCACAGACAGAAAATGCCTTAGTAAAGGAAGACAGATCGCATCTGTCTTTAATAACCTGGAAAACTTTGTGGTGGAAGTGGACTTTGAGCTCAAACTTGAAGTATAGATATAAATAGCACTTCTAAAGTGGAGGCTGAATGCATTCAAGAAAGGAGATTAAACTGAGCAAAGATGTAGGCAAGAAATTAATAGGTGTATAGAGACAATAGGAGCAAATTAGCTGGTGCTAGGTTATGGATAGACTTGGGTAGTCTAATGAATTATTAAAAACTGGGGAAGTAACATGATTGACACAATGTATATCAGTTAGGATTGGATTCAGCAGTGAGTAGTTAAGGTTTTCATTCTCATGTGAAATCTCTTAGAAACGCAGTTCCTGGCTGGTGCGGAGGCTCTGTTTTATTGAGTTCTCATTCTGTCTAGTTACTGCCCTATCATCCTTAGAGATTGGCTCCAGTGTTCACAGTCCAGAATGGAGGCTAGAGTTCTAATTGTCACATCCTTTTCTAGGTAGCAGTGTGGAAAAAGGGATGAAGAACAAAGGGATAAAGGCCTTTTAAAGAAGGTTCTTGGAAGCTGCCACATACTACCTCCACTTAGTATCAAGGCCATACTAGCTGTAAGGGAGACTGGGAAATGTGATCTTTATTCTGATAATAAGGTTTTTAGCTAGTATTGGAGAGTTTTATACTGTGGAAGAAGTGTGACATAGAAATTGTGGTGAGGGGTTGCTAACAATCTCTGCAGTATGGGGCTATAGATAGGAAGATTTATCTGGTGGTAGTATGTTATGTTGTCTGCCCTTTTTAAAAAGTATACACTTTTTCTTCTCCCTTTTAAAAAATTGGCAAGAGGTCTCAAAATTTTACCTGTAATGGAAGCAACGAGAGTCAAATTCAAGGATACTGAGTGTATTGCTAAGGAAGAATTGGCAGAACTTGAGGACTTGTCAAATAATACCAAACATAATGCCAGTATTTTGATGTTGGATTCTTGGGACATTGGTGATACCATTTACAGATATCCAAAGACCACAGTTGGGTGTGAAATGAAAGGATTCACTGAACCATCATTGATTTTTTTAAGTCAGGTTTTTAGTGAAGCATAACCAAAAAAGATGAACAAATCATACATATATGGCTTAATTTTCAAAAGATCATCATGGATTTAAAATAGATAGAGATGGTAAGAATTTCAAGTGTAAAAGAAGAAATAGAACCAAGTGAATACATCTAGAAATATAAAAAGAAGGTGGAAATAAGAACAGTAACAATTTAGAGAAGGTAGTCTAACGCATGATATGGTGTGAGGCAACATCAGAGGTTATTGTCTGAAAGTAGCACTAGAGACAAAGTTACAAGTCACTAATATTTAAATATGAGTTATATGACTATACAAAAACATTGTCTTTTTTTTTTTTTAATTAGTTTCACATGTACCAGAGAACATAATGCTTAGACATTTAGTCCTTATATAGTGATAACCTCAACAGGTCTTTTTCCCATTTGATGCCTTACATAGTTAAAAAGAAGTGTTTTTTACCATGTATTTCTTCAAAATACAACATGCTTTTATTCATATTAATTGTTTATTTGTTCCTTTGATCTACTTGATAGGATGGAGCATAAGCCTTTAGCAAAGCCTTTCTCATCAGGTCTGTACTAGGCAGTTTTTATAATTTAATATCTTAGTAAGACTTTTAAGGGGTAAACTAAAACTTCATGTTGGAATTTTTATTTTTGTTTGTAGAAATGAGTTAAATGCCATATATGAGGGTTGTCTAGAAAGTATCATCCAGCCATGTAATCTGAAAAGTACAGGCATTTTTGGCTGGATTTTTTCTGGATAGTCCTCATGTAAAAAACTTTGTGTATGAAAATTTGCATTATAAAATTTTATTTCAAACTCTGAAAGTTAAGTTGGTTCTCAGATGACAACTACCTATTTATTATAACAAAGTTGTTTTTAATCTATGTTTTAGATGAAAAATATGAAAATTTGGAAGTACTATTTAAAACATCAGCATATTAAGTCATCTAGACTCAATCAAGATTGATCCAGATATTATGCTTTTGTACTGGCTGCCTGGAGTTAGGGAAAGGAAGGACTCATTTACCCCTTTGGCTTCTTAAGTGAGAGATGAACTCCTGTTTCCCTCCAAAACTTTCAAAATGGAGAATTCTACAGTACTTGGAAGTATGTTTGGATGCAAGGCAGTTTAATAGCAACAAAAACAAATCACAATTATCCCTTAGAGATTTTTCTTTATTCTTATAATCTGAAGGTCCTGACTTTGTACATTAGAAAGGATGATATGTCCATTGTGTGAGAAGGCATAATATGGTGGAAGAGCATAGATTTTGGAGAAAGGTAGAGCTGGATTCAAACTCTTGCTCATAACTGCTAGCTGGGTGATCTTGGGAAAAATTACTAAATCTTCCAAAACGGCAGTTTCCCAGGTTAAAATAAGGAAAATAAAAACAAACTTTATAGGACTATTGAAGTTTTTAATGAGATGATGTATATTAAATGATTGTGTCTGATACTTGGTAACCATTCAGTAAACATCAGCTAGTAAACCACAGCATATCATTATGGCTCCAGTTTACCTTCTTAACCTTGTCTCATTTCCTTCCAACGTGAAAACTTTCCACAAATCCAGTGTCAGTGCTCATTATCCTTAAATGTACCTGTGATCTATATCTTCTTACTCGTCCATATGCCCGCTCTTTTTCTTTATCTTTTTAAAAATTTTTAATTTTTATGATTCAGTTCAAATCCTCTTTTCTCCTCATTAAGAAAGGACCACCGTCTTCTTATCCTCTTTACCATTCAGTTTGGCAGGTAACATTTAACAGTAGCTACTTTTTGTACTCACGTGCTGTCTTTGATAAAGTAGCCTTCTAGAGGGCAAAGGGGACTCACTGTTCTTGGGGAAAAAGCAGTTTAGTAGAAGAACATTGAACTTGGATTCAGAGATCCTTGGTTCTAGCCTACTACCAGCTATTTCTGTTTGTGTGACCTTGGGCAAGGTTCTGAATGTGTTTGTTTTATGTGAAATGGAGATAACACTATAGGATTTTGGTGAGTATCAGATGAAATATGTATATAATAGAAAATGGTACATAAGTTGTATTGACAAAGTATAAGATGTGATTGCTTTTGTGTCTCTCTTATACATTTTGTCATGCCTTGCACAGAGTCCTTTCAGATTTTGGGGGATCAAAAGTCATGCAATTTTTGGTACATTTTAGAAATCATAATCAAAGGATTATGATAAAAATGTTACAGCTATCCTTTATTTTCTTTGATGTATAATTTTATTAATCAATTCTTGGTTCCAATAAAATGTTCAGTTTTAATATACTGTAGTATAATTTATTAGCTTTCACATCCTATCATTTTTTTAAATTAAATAAAGAATATATATCCTTAATCACAACTGTTGATCTTTCCTATTCTGCGCTTATAACTGATTTGGAAGAGAGTGATTTGAGAGGTTTCAGTTCAAAAGTGTACAATATAGTAATTAGCCCAGCTGGCAACTTTCCTTTTTTAATCCTTAAATTAGTTTTTAAATACAGAGAGAAAAATGTATGAAGATTTTTAAATAAAAAATTGAAAACAACTTTTAATATAGTTTAATAATAGATTTTTAAATATAGTTTACTCTTCTAAATGATCTACTCTTGTGTTGAATGTCTTCAAAAATCATAAAATTTGACTTTTAAGTGGAATATTGTGCACAAATAGGCATTGGACATTAAGTCGTGGCTCAACAGGTCTATTCTTCTCTTCATTTGGGAGACCTATGTTTTTAGCTTGTTTTAGTTATGTACCTGACTTTTCTTAGTATTTGCAGTGAATGAAAATTTTCCGTTGACAAGGTTTCATTAGTAAGTAAATTTTGATGGAGACCATTTCAATAGGTTATATCAGAATTTGACAAAACAAACTTTATTAAACAGTCTGTGGTTTTTGAAAAGCAATTAGATCTTGTAATTAGATACTGGCTCTATTTTCTACATACATATTTAACTTTGTTTTGCAATTATAAAGAGAAATTAAACATTCATATATAAAGTTTAAATGTTTAGTTTCAGAAATAAAGATTAGATGGCTAATGTTTTTACTTTATTAAGGTAAAGATATTTAGCGCTGTACATCATAAAGTTCTTATTTATCAAGAGAGAGAAGACAGGCCATATATTTTTTTAAAGACATATCTGATAAAGGACTGTTACCCATAATATACAAAGAACTCTTCATACTCAGCAATAAGAAAATGAACAACCCAATTAAAAAATGGATAAAAGACCTAAACGAGACACTTCACTAAAGTAAATATACAATATCTTAGTCAACTTGGGCTGTTATAACAAAAGATCATAGACTAAGTAGATTATACAACATAGTCATTTCTCACTGTCCTTGAGGCAGAGAAGTCCAAGATCATGATGCTAGTAAATTGGTTCCTGATAAGGATCCTCTTTCTGGCTTGCAGATGGCCACCTTCTTGTGTTCTCACCATAACAGAGAGAGAAAGACCTCTGGTTTCTCTTCCTCTTTTTATTAAGCACTAATTCTATTATGGGGTCTCACCCTCATGACCTCATCTAAACCTAATTGCCTTCCAAAGGTCCAGCTCCAAATGCCATCACATTGGGGGTTAGAGCTTCACTATATAAAATTTTTGGGGGCAAAAACATTCAGTTCATACAGTCCATCCCTGTGTTCTTCAAATTTACATCCTTCTCGTATGCAAAATACTTTCATTCCATTCCAGCAGCCTGCAAACATCGCTCTGAAGTCTAAAGTCTTGTCTTGAATGTCATTTTAATCACATATGATTGAGACTTGAAGTACTATTTATCCTGAGGTAAAATTTCTCTCCAGCTGTGAACCTCTGGAACCAGTTATGTGCTTCCAAAATACAATGGAGGGACAGACATAGTATAGACTTTCCCTTTTGAGAGGGAAGAAAATACAAGAAAGAAAAGGGTAACAAGTTCCAAGCAAGTCTCTATATCCAGTGAGACAAATACCATTAGATCTTAAGGCTGGAGAGCAATCCTCTGGTTTGATGCTTTGCCTTCAGGACTCCTTGGAGCAGTAGTCCTCCCACAAGGCTCTGGGCTGCTGCCATCTGCCCTGTTGAAACCTTTCTCCCACCTTGAACAGAGGATACAAGTCTGATGGTCTCTGAGTCATGTTTGGGATCATTCTTTCCTTGTCCTGAAGAACAGCACATGTTTGCAGCTGAATGGCTCTGTGGTCCAGACCTAAGAAGTCCTGTATCCTTAACTTCATTTTTTCTCTTCTGTTTCCCCTTCAGTTCCAACTGGCTGTGTTTCTATTGGAATGGCAAATTAGGTCCATGGTTCATACCCTCACTAATTTCTTTGTTAAATGGTTGTTCATCCACACCCTAGTATTCTCTACAAAACAAGCTTTCTCATTTTTTGCAATATGAAGATATTTGAGAATTTTCCAGATTTTTAAGTTTTGGTCTCTTTTTGTTTAATGGTATTTCTTCTCCACTCATTTCACTCCTGCATTTTACTACAAGCAGTCATGTGAAACCAAGCCACTCCTACAGCACTACTTAGAAGTCTCCTAATTAAATATCCAGTTTCCTAACTAAATATCCATTTTCATCCCTCATAAGTTCTGCAATCCACAAAACTAGAATACAGCTTAGCCAAGTATTTTAATGTGCAAGGAGGAATCGTTGCTTCCTCCTGCTAAGGCACAGAAGTACATACCGCTTTCCGTTGGAAATGCAGGGTACATCTTTTTCTGTGTGGGCTAGTAGTGAGTGAGAGTCCCTTTTCCCAACTCCATTTTAAATGAGAGTTCTGATTTTTAATTTTCACAATGTCTTTTAGTAGGTGAATGGATAAATAATCTGTGGGACACCAGGAAATGGAATAATGTTCAATGCTAAGAAGAAATGTGCTCTCAAACCATGAAAAGACATGGAGGGACCTTAAATGAATGTTACTTAGTGAAAGAGGCCAATGTGAAAAGGCCATGTACTGTGTGATTCCACCTATGTGACATATTGGAAAAAGCAAACATGGAAAGGGCAAAAAGACCAGTGGTTGCTAGGCGTTAACAGGGAGGGTGGGATGAATAGCCAGTGTACAGATGGTTTTTAAGGCTTTGGAACTATTCTGTATGATGCTCTGATGGTGTATACATGTTATTATACATTTGTCAAAACCCACAGAATGTAGACTATCTAGAGTGAATCTTAATGTAACTTGTGGCCTTTGGGTAATTATTATCTGTCAGTGTATGGTCACTAATTGTAAAGAATCTACTACTCTGGTGGGGGATATTGATAATTAGCAGATTGGTTGTGTACGTGTGTGGGCAAAGAGTATATGAAAACTCTACTATCCACTCAGTTTTGCTGTGAACTTAAAACTGCTTTAAAAAATAAAATCTATTTAAGAATTCTTATAACGGAAACAAAGACTCTCATTTCAGCTATCAGGCCAGGTCTTGATGTTCTTGACACCAGCTGATGTTCTGCAGTTCAATTCTGATGCTAATCACCCCGAGTTATAGTCAGACTCCACAGGTGTAAGGTCATGGTCCCCAACAAAACTGCCACCACTTTATACACCAGCTGAAAGTCATGTTCCAAGGTTACTCACACTTCTAACTAGCTACAAATCTAGGGGTTCCCAAGAACCCCTCTCACAAGACTGTCCTCACTTCAGAAGACAGTTGCAAGTTCAGAGGTCTCTTCTAGGCCACCTACACTTCTGACCAACTGGTTATAAATCCAGGAGTTTCCTGTGATCCCTTTCAGGTTTAAAGTTTGATAGAATGACTCACAGAACTCAGGCAAGTGCTGTACTTAGGATTACAGTTTTATTATAAACATAAATAGAGAGATAGGCCCGGAAGGATCCTGAATGCAGAGCTTTGCACTTTCCCCCTCACTAATTCACATCAGTGAATTAAACCAGGAAGCTCCCCTGTGCTTCAGTGCCCAGAGTTTATATTGGAATTTTATGACATAGGAATCATTGATTAACATTGGCCACACGATTGAACTAAATTTCCAGCCTTCCCCTTCTCAGAGATTGGGCTGGGCTAAAGTCCTTAATTGCATCTAGTCTTTCTGATGACCAGTCCCCATCCTGACTCATCTTGTTAGCATAAACTCTAGTGTGAATCAAGGGGATTATCAAAAACAATACATTCCTTTCACTAAGGAAATTTTAAGGTCTTTTTAGAAGCTCCCTGCCGGGAACCCAGGGCAAAAACAAGATGAATTCTTTATTATACAACTCAGGTTTTGAAAAAATGGTAGCCATGAGAAACCTAATAGTGTTCTTTTTTTTTTTTTTTTTTTTTTTTTTTTTTTTTTTTTTTTTTTTTTTTTTTTTGAAACTGTATTGTGGAAAGCTTAGGTGACTGAAAAGTACAGTAGACTTTCTGTTAACTGGAACTCAAGCAGCTGGTACTGAGCATTGTATCAATAAATTGAGATTTTGCTGCTTGCTCGAGAGTACTGGTTGCTTGAGTTTTGGTTAATGCAGAGTCTACTTAGATTTATCTGGCATCTACCAATTCCCAAGTGTCCTGGTTAACTGAGAGTCAACTATATTTAATATAGAAGATTTAAGAAGGAGTTCCCTGGTGGTGTAGTGGCTAGGCTGCAGTGCTTTCAACGCTGCGGCCTGGGTTTGATTCCCAGTCAGGGAACTACCTCCCCCACCCCGCAACCACCAAAAGAAAAGATTTAAGAGCAATAACTGCTTTACTGATCTCTGTATTAATTTGGTATTTTAATTGTGTTGACAAAAGAATGTCCAGCCTATGGAAAAATCTTGTAAGTTTGGGCCAAGTAGCAAAATCTCAACTAAGAAAATTGAGAAAATGCTCTGCAAAATAACAGTTGGCATGCCTTTTCTGCATTTAGAATTAAAGGAGAAAATGTAAGGAAGGTTACATAAAATCCACTTGTGGTAGATTAAGGAAATCGAAGAAAGCAAAGTGGAGGAAATCTCTAGAATTGGATAAAAAGCAGAATGGATAAACATACTTTTACATTGATGGTACAGGATAGTTAATACATAGGGATGGTATTCGGGAAAGAAGATAACAATAAGGGATTCTGTATCTTGTACTCTGGTGGTCTTGTGCTCTGGCGGTTGCAGTTGTGTCTGCCTCGGGTCTGGAAAAGGAAATTCCTCTGGTCTCTCATATGCATAAGAACAGTACCCAGAGTTCACTTAACGTAAAGACTGACCTTTACTAAGGAAGCTATATGCCTGTGGTGTGACTACTTGTCATTTCTTACCCAGTTAGGAATTTATGATCAGATCATGCTGTGTGGTTACTTTTGGTCACTGACTTGTCAGGCCTGCCATGTGGCCCACCTGAGCTTGTCAGGTTTATTATACAGGCACTCCTCACTTAACTGAGTTCCGTTTCTACGACTAGGTCATTAAAGGAATTAATTGGTCAATAAGTGAGGATCTCAAAGGAGAATGTCTTGTGATGTGGCGTGGCGCCATAGGGTATGTATTTTTCACTCAGTATCATGCAACACCACACTTAGAAACAAAATATGTAGTCTTGGATGATTGCAAACGTTTCTTGTAGTGAATACTAACCAACTGTGGCAACCACACAGAGTGAGAAAGGGGATTCCTGACACACAGACTGAAAAAGGGGATTCCCCATGCTGGAGAACTGTTCTCAGTGGTTGTTAAGCAGGTAGGCCATTAAGTGAGGAGTGGTGGTATAGCCCCTTTTGTTCACAATTATTTAGATGTTTTAGGTCTTTAAGTGTTTATACATCATGCAATTTGAATTTTATACTTATGATTTTGGTGCATAAATGAATTTCTTTTGGTAAAAGAGAGAGGAATTTCTTTGGAAAGATGAGCCAGTAGTATAACATATAAGCCTTTCCAGTCTTTACTCACACTGTCAAAATAAACAGATAACCTTAAAAATAGTTTTTTTTTTTTCTGAGTTGTACATTGTTTCATTGGACTCATTTTCCCCCCTGCTAATAGCAGATTATTTGGAGTGTATATACTTTCTCCCAGGAAGTACTTAGTTCTGTTTTTCTCTTGCAGATTGATTATACAGGAATAGACCCTTCCAGTCCCTGCAATAAATGTCTGTCTCCGAATGTGACACCTTGCATTTGCGCCATTAACTTCACACTGGAACAGTCATTTGAGGTCTGTATTCCCAAATAATGTGTTAGAAAAGCCATGTTTTAAAAAAATATTGATAATAATTTTTTTACTAGTTTTCTTTTTATAGAGAACTCACTTGAATTTATCGGAGTCCATACACTTTTGAGGAAGATTGTTTCATTTGGCTATTGCATTATGATGTCTGGTAATTAACTACATGTATTTAAATAGTTTATTTTAGATACTACTTTATAAATTAAATTTAAAACATCATATTTTTATCCTCTCACTTGAAAATTGTATGAATCAATAAAATTGTATAAATGAATTTTCAAGTTTATATCTACATTTACTTGTATTTTAAAAAATATTCACATTGTTTTGTCTACCTTTAAACTGTTTTTAATAACAACTTTTACTTCAGAAAATAAATACTAATTCACCCATTATTTAATTGTATTATTTTTCTATCAGATGCAAATCATTACCATAAAGGCAATAACTTAGTGAAACCTTATTGATCTTTTATATCTTGGCATACAGTTAAAACATTTCTTTGTGTGTATGTCTGTGTCTTTTGCATTCACTCTATCTGTCTCTCTTGGAAACAACAGATTCTAGAGGATATAAAGATACAGAGTAGGAATGGCAAGATCAGTTTATATGCTCCTTTACCTGAAAATTGAGCTTAAAAATTATTGTTTTATTCTTCAGGGAGCAAAAGTGCTTTAATGCATGCCAACTTTTTAGATTTTTTTATACTTTAGAATTTTCTTAAAGGTAGTTATGACTTTTGTAGTCCCTGGGAAATAGATGACTGCTGCCTAGTTAGTGGTTGTTAGATGCTTTTGCACTGAAATAAAGGACAATAAGGCTGCCTTCAAATAAACAAGACAATAAATTTGGGAGAAGACAGACATTTAATTACTTTAATTTCTTTCAGCAGAAATAACATGTGAATCTAAAACACCATAAAAATTTTATTTATTTTTTCCTATGTGATGGGCAAACTGTAAAGTTGCATTAAGTTCTTTTTGTCAGAACAGGCATAATTAAAGAAATGAAAGAGACTTGTAATGATTTAAAGCTCCATTAGTTTCTTTCCCCATTAAAAAGCAAGCACTTTTTTCAGAACTTCTTTTCTGCAAAGGTGGTTATCTTCACATTCATTCTTTTGTGAGCTCTGTGTCCTTTCACAAGCCAAAACTTTGAACTGGGCTAAAAGCCTTTTCAGACAACTTGAAGTTAAGTTATTTTTGTTTCAGTATTTATTGAGAAAGTATCTTTTTCAGCATGTAAGTTGAATATACCATACTTCTTGAGATGATACTCTTAAAAAACATTCTTTGTTTCTGTGATATAATTTTGTTAACCAAAAATAAGATAAATAAATAAATGGCTTCCATGTAAACATTTTCTTTATATAGAATGGGAAAGTTTGCATAAGTTTAATATTTAAAAATCAAGCTTTATATTAATAATTGTGTGTATGAAAATAAATTATATGTGTATATGAAAATAAATCATATAAAGCATACTTAAAATGTTACTGAATTCCTTTTTTTTATGAATTCCTTTTAACTGAGTAAAGGATTAGAGACAATAGAGGTAGCAACTAGAAAGGAGAAAATAGCCTTATATTTTGCTACCTCTAAAAATCTTACTCATTTAAAATGGCTTCGTGACATCTTCTGAGTAATTGTAGTAGTGTATGTAGGTTATCCTTTTTTCCCAAGTTATTTCCAAATTGGCTCTACTGAATACATTAAAATACTTTTCTTGATTATTACAGAGTGACTCATTATCATAGATACTTTACTAATTATTAATTACTAATATAGTATTCTATGAAGAAATTTATTATGTCCCAATTCAAGTTTGGAATTACTTGGCAATAAATGAAGTTTTGACCATTATCCATTTGAAAAGTTGATGCTAGTTGGGTGAAGAACAATCTGAAATAGAGAAAATTTTAAATTGAAAGTAGATCAGAATAGGGTTTTTAAAAAAAATCTAAATAGTAGTTCTTTCACATCTTTAAGGATATTTTCAAAATTTGCTCTTGGATTTTTGTAACATACCTTCATTAACCCTCCTTACAATTTGTTTCATTTTAGATTGCTAAGTACTGCTAGAATTCACCCCAGTGTTTTTTTTTTTTCCCTCACAAATTCTGAACTAGTAAAGTCCAAACTTACATGTTGCTTTTATGTATGCATGACACAATTTTATACCTAACAGTTTTATATGAAAAACTTTTTCCCTTTATGTTTTTCTAGGGCAATGTGTTTATGTATTATGGACTGTCTAATTTCTATCAAAACCATCGTCGTTATGTGAAATCTCGAGATGATAGTCAACTAAATGGAGATCCTAGTGCTTTACTTGTAAGTAAAATGATGGAATATGATATCTATAAAATCAGAACATGTAATTGTTTAGTTAGAAATGTTTATTTTAATGTTGTTAGGATGAAATGAAAGTGTTACTTGCCATTTATATAGTTTGTGTAGTGAGGGTTTTTAGTTAAAAAAATTTTTCCCCTGGAATTTACACAAATTGATTTTTTTACAGCTATAAAACACATTGCTCTCTGCTTGTAAATAGTATTGTTATTAGGATTTTTGCTTTATTCTGTTTGTAATGGAATATGATTGGTCTAGCATTATGGGTATGTACAGTACATGCTCTGTTAACTGAAAGTCAAGGAACTGGCAATAAGATCGAAGAAATAATACTACATTTATTTGTCATGGATGCTTGTTAACTGAGTGTCTACTGTAGTTTGTTCCTTATTATTACACTAGGTAAGGGTATATAAATAAGCTACTTCCATTCTAGGCCATTTTCTACCTAGCTGCTGCAGTGATGGTTAAAAAAATAAATACCACTTCTTTTGTTTAAAATCTTTCAATGTTTTACTAGCACTTGGAGTAAAATCTCAGGATGATCTGAGCTATGCATTAACTCTCCAATTACATCATATATTATTCCTTATTGCCATACTCTAGCTACATTTACCTTTTACTTTCTCAGAAATACCAAGTTCTTTCTCAAGGTATGTACTGTTTTGTCTATTTAAAACTCTCTTCTGCCTGCTCTTCATATGGCTGTCTCTTACTCTTCTTTAGGTCTTAATTTATATGATACTACCTCCAGAGACAAACTTTTCCTTATCATAGATTCTAAAGTAGTTCCTCCTGTTCTCCTGTGATTAATTACTTGCATAGCATTTTTATAACACTTATTGCAGTTTGTAATTACTGTATTTTTCCATGCATAAGACAACCCCTACTTTTTAAACCCAACATTAAGAAACCCTCTCAACTGGTTACTCTGGTGTATAGAACAACCCCCAATTTTTGATCTAATGATTTTGAACAAAAGTATTGTCTTATACATGGAAAAATATGGTATATATTTGTGTACTTATTTATCTTCTGTCTTCCCAACTACACTGTAAGCTCCTGAGAGCAGGGAGCATGACTTCCTTTAATTACCAAATACGAAGTACCTAGCCAGTGTCTGACACATGGAAGGCATTTAATAAATAAATACATGTTGAATGACCATAGACACCTTTATCATGGCTCTTATTTCATATTATCATTGGTTGTATATGGATCTGTTTCCTCTATTACATTGTAAGCCACTTAAAAGCAGGTACTTCATGTTTTTGTTTTGTTTGTTTGTTTCTAGCACCTTACATGGTATATAGAACCTATTAGGTACTGACTCAGTGGCTTTCCTAAGCCAGTTACTGCAAAGTACCTAGCATTGCTTAGTTCAGTATCTGATACATAGGTAGTAAATAATATTTTGCTTTCTTTTAAAACTCCCTCAAAAATTTAGTGGCTAGAATTTATTTGCCTTTCTAAGAGTTTATTTATATTTAATAACCTTTTTTTGAAATCACAGTTTTCATCAGAGCATTCAAATAGTAATAAGCAAGTTATACGTTGTTTATATTCATAGTCTCAGAGTATTGACCTTATCAATCTAGATGGCTTAGGGACCTAAAAAGCTGAGAAGCCAAATATTAAAGATTATGTGTTTTGAGACATGGCTTAATGTGGCCTTTAAAACCCAGAACAGGAGTTCCCTGGTGGTGTAGTGGCTTTAAGGCTTCGTCGCTGGCGCTGTGGCCTAGGTTCGATTCCTGGCCAGGGAACTATCCACATACAAAACAACAACAACAACAAAAAAACCCAAACAAAACAAAAAAATAAAACCCAGAACAACTCAGACATATTTCCATCTCAGACTTAGTAGAATCTCCATTTGACCCTGTAATTGCCATATCTTCTTGCAATCTTCAGTAGAGATTAAGTCAAACCAAATCTGGGGGATGGGTAAATGCTCCTTGCCTCGCCAACATTTTTGTTTTCCTTGTACCTGGATGTACAGTTTAGAGAAAATTGGTATATTCTAGGAATCTTCATTTCTTCCTCCCTCCCTCCCTCCCTCCTTTCCTCCCTCCCTCCTTACCTCCCTTCCTTTTTTCCACCCTTCCTCCCTTCTCCTCTCCCTCTTTCCCTTGACATGAGATTAAATCCAAAAGTACAAAATTTAGATTATCTACTTGAACATGTTCATTTCATAAGTGAGGCCCAGATAAATCAAGAGACTTGCCCACAGTCACATAGTACACAGCTAGAAGTAGAACCTCTAATCTCTTTTCTTCCAGTTTAAGATTGCTTTCATTATGTCACAACTAGATTGATAGTAGACTGTTTTTCAATTTTTCTTGTGGTTATGATTTTGTGTTGATATGAAAATGAAAAAATGTCAATTTGATACATGCCTATATGCCAAAATATATGCAAAGAAGTTACATTAAAAAGATAATACAGTAATGTTAAGGAATATATTTAAGTACTTAAATATGTCATTATTTATAACTATTTATAATACAGACTCATTTTGTATGCACTGTAAATTAGAAATGTGTAGGGATTATAATTTTTAATCAGTGATTAGGGCTAGCTCATAGGAAGCCTGGGTAATAATTTCTTTCCTCTTTTCTTTCTAAACATCAGAATCCCAGTAAGGAATGTGAGCCTTATAGAAGAAATGAAGACAAACCAATTGCTCCTTGTGGAGCTATTGCCAACAGCATGTTTAATGGTAGGATATAGATATAAACAAAGATATATATATCTATATATGAATATTTGTATAATCTTATTACAGATTTGATAGTCTAATAAAGATGAATGAAATTGAAAAATTCAATAATCTTAAGATAAATATATTAATTTATAATTCAGTGGGATATTATAATGCTTTGTGACTTGCTTTTGAGAATTCTTATACTTTAAGAAAGGAGCTACAGTGCTGGGAAAACTGGAAAAACATATGCAAAAGAATGAATCTGAGCTCTGACCTGTCACCATATACCAAAATTAATTCAAAATGGATTAAAGACCTCCACATAAGACCTGAAATAATAAACTGTATGGAAAAAACATTGGTACTGAACTTATAGACATAGGGCTCAAGGAAGACTTCATGAACCTGACCTCAAGGCAAGGGAAGTAAAAGCAAAAATAAATAAATGGGACTATATCAAACTAAAAAGCTTCTGCACAGCAAAAGAAACCATCAACAAAGCCAAGAGACAGCCAACTGAATGGGAGAAAATATTTGCAAACAATGCATCTGATAAGGATCTAACATCTAAAATATATAAAGAACTAGTATGACTCAACAACAAATAAACAACCCAATTAAAAAGTGGGCAGAGTATCTGAACAGACATTTCTCCACGAAGACATTCAAATGACCAATAGCCATACGAAAAAATGCTCATCCTCACTAGCTCTCAGGGAAATGCAAATCAAAACCACAATGAGATATCACCTCACACCTGTTAGAATGGCTGTTATCAACAAGACAAGGAATAACAAGTGCTGGAGAGGATGTGGAGAAAAAGGAACGCTCTCACACTGCTAGTGGGAATGTAAATTGGTACAACAGCTGTGGAGACAGTGTGGAGGTTCCTCAGAAAACTGGGAATGGAGTTACCATGTGACTCCGCAATCCCCCTTCTGGGTATCTACTCCCAAAATTTAAAAACCTAGTCCATAAAGACTTATGTACCCCATTGTTTATCACAGTGTTGTTCACAGTGGCCAAGATACGGAAACAACCAAAGTGCCCTGCGACAGATGACTGGATGAAGAAGCTGTGGTACATATACACAATGGAGTACTTACTCAGCTATGAGAAAAGATGAAATATTGCCATTTGCAACAAAATGGATGGACCTTGAGATCATCATGCTAAGCGAAATAAGCCAGACAGAAAAAAACAAGAACCATATGACTTCACTCATACGTAGAATATAAACTGAAAGCAACAAAGAAGAAACAAACTAACTCATGGACACGTCAATAATTTAGCTGTTACCTGGAGGAAAGGGGAGAGGGGTGGAAGAAGAGGGAGGAGATGGGAAAGGAGGGAGGGGGAGCCAAATATATTGTGATTTTGGAAAGAGAAATGACACTGGGTGCTAAACATATAATGCAACACAGACAATGCACTGTAGAATTGTACACCTGGAACCTATGTAATTCTTGTTAACTGATGTCACCTCATTTCTCATTGAGTAAAGCAGGTAGGTACTTTGGATTTTCATGTACATTTAACAATATCTTCCTTTTGTGTTTAGATACATTAGAATTGTTTCTGGTTGGCAATGGATCTTATTTGACATATATTCCTTTGAAAAAGAAAGGTATTGCTTGGTGGACAGATAAAAATGTGAAATTTAGAAATCCCCCTGGAGGAGAAATCCCCCTAGAAGAAAGATTCAAAGGTAAAATATTACTAATATCTCTTTAAAACATTACATACACTTAGGAGTTTTAATAAAGTACCTAAAATTTTCTGTCTTTAAACTCTTAAGAATGTTTATGATTTAAAAAAAAAACAACTACTTTTCTTAACTTCATACATGGTTAGGTAAAATATGTAGTCTGTTCTAATACACTGAAATTCTAAAGGAAGTATATATAATACTTTTAACTTCGAATTTTTCTGATATTTTCTTAGAAGCATTTTAGCCATAATCTTTTAAACCCCAATTATTTATTATAATTATAAATGCAAATTTATTTTTATTTCTATACCTTCTTAATTTCACAGTGTAATGTTTCTTACCATTATATCCACATTAAATCATCTGCCTTTTGGTATATACACAATAGCCTACTTTTAGTATTCTTTTAATTGAGATATCAATCAAATCTTTGTAATTGTATTACATTGTTACACAAGGAGTTGGTTTTTCTCTAGATTTGAAGATTCCTTAGAATATAAACATATTTATACCTTTGAAAATAAGAAAAATACTGTGATTGTATATTGTATATCTTTGTTTTATTGGAGTATGTATTTTCAGTGAAATTCTCAATAGAATTGAATGTTTTTTCTCCCCTACTCCCACTCCTCCTTTTTAAGGTACAACAAAGCCAGTCAACTGGGTTAACCCAGTATATAAGCTGGATACTGATGAAGATAATAATGGGTTCATAAATGAGGATTTTATTGTTTGGATGCGTACTGCAGCATTACCTACTTTTCGTAAGTTATATCGTCTTATAGAGAGGAAAAGTGATTTACATCCAACATTACCAGCTGGACAATACTATTTGAATATCACATACAGTATCCTTTTTTGGCCATGTGCACAGATTTATTGTATTTGAAAGGAGTGTGGTCCCACCTTATCTCAGTTATGTGGTGTGCTACTTTTGTTTTAGTTTTGATCTCTGCATTTTTATAACTGTATGTATGAGAAAGTTTCTTTTAATTTATACCCTCCAGAAATGTCTTTAATTCTTATATACTTTGTACTAGGGTTCAAGCATATTATTTGGTAAAATTATTTAAAACATAGATGCTAGATTTACTAGTAAGCTAGATATTTTTACAAGGGAGATTGTAACTGAGCTTAATGCAAAGGCCAGTGAATATACCTAACACTAAATAAGTGTTGGTGGTATTGGGCTGGGGCTGTTTTAATATGTATTTTTACATATTAAAAATCAGATATTTTAGTTCATATCAACATAAGTGTTCTAATTATTGTTGTTCATAGTACCAAACTTTTTTTATCATTAGCTGTATTGTGTGCCACATTAATATTTAGATGTACTTTTCAGCACTCAATCAATATCATTTATTTCATCCCAACTACATGTCAGTGTAGTACTAAGTACTCCCCCACCCCCACATTATTTTATTGAATTCAAGCTTTATGAGGTAGTTATCACCTCCAAGTTACAGATAAGAATACAGGAACATAGAGCAGTTAAGTAACTCACCTAGGGTTACATAGGAAATAAATAGAAGGGTTGAGGCTCATGGTAAGCTGTTGACTCCAAAGGCCATGATTTTACCCTCACCCACTATTATTGGCTCCATCCCTAGCTAGTTTAAAGCAATCCATACCAACCTAGATGCAGTTTTTCCTAGGACAGAAATATTGGACACTACCTTGTATTTTAAACAAAATCCTACATTGTTTAATCTCTGGCTCATTGCTTGTATATCTCATGGATGAAAAATTTCTCTGATATTAGCATTTAAATATTTGCTGATATTGGCATTTTTTAATTTTTTATGATGCAGATTAGCCATAAGTTTATAGTTGTAGTTTTATATTAGATTAGTAAATGGTTCAATTAATAGACTTCATTTCAAAGTAAAGGTCTTTTTGGATCCTTAGTCTCTTGATTTGCACCTCAGTATACAACTGAATATGACCTGATAGTGACATACTGAAAGTGACCAAGTTATTGAAACTAGGCCCACATAGGAGCAATTTTGGACATACAGACCCAGTTCAGGTACTGGTAGAAAGAACTGAGACGATAGCCAAAGTAGAGAGTAGCTGTGTTACAATATCCAAATGTGAAGCCTAGAGTACAATAAAGGAAAGCCTAAGGAGCACTAAGGAATTCTTAGTTGACAGTTTGCATCCCAGGCATTGAGAGAACTGTCGGGAGAATACAGAATATCTTGGAGATTGACAGGTGGGAGTTTGGGCCTGCAAAACATCAAGGATTAATTATCAAAATTAGGTATCAGGTAGAAACTGGATATTAGAATTAAGACAGAAACTCATTTTTTTAGGTTTATGGTACAGAGAAAGACTAGCATGGGTGATTTGAGACCATGTCTTCCAGAGGGTTGGATTAGTTAGAGCTCTAGAATCATTCCTACCTCTATCAATGTAAATTGATTTAAGAAACTATAGAACTAAGCCTGACATTTGGAGTCATTGGGAGAGTTGCAGAACCCTAGAGAAACAGATGGCACCTAATACTTAATTCCAAAGATGCTTTTGGAAAAATTGTAAACCTTTTATATAAGGATTTAGTTCTTTCTTCTCTGACCTGACTCTTGCTAAAAATCTTATACCTGGTCCATGTAGATAGTTTATCCATTATACTGGTGTCCCGTTTCTTAAATCTCTTTAACAATTCACCCTTCATTTCTACTGGTTTACCATCACCTCTCTGTGTCACACAATGAGGTTTATCATTACTCCAAATCAGCAAGTTAAAACTTCAGTATCATGCTTTTTACCCTGTTCTCAGAGTCCTCTCATATTCAAATAACTACATTCTTGCTACACATGCTCCTGGAGCTCACAGAGATGTCTAATTCCTTTATTCTTTCATTGTCTCCTGGTCTGTGAACCTCCTCTTCGTCCATGGATTTCATTGCTGTTCATCTGAAATATTTTTCCACATTACATTTCTTTGTGGCTTTTTGCTCCTACTGTGTAATGAAAGCAAAAGTACCTGAAAAACTATACAACCGTTAAATTGGGTTGTTTCTGCTTGCAAACTACATTGTCTTTTACTACTAACATTTAATTTGGTAAACCAGTCCTTTAAGATAATAATCACTTGATTAATGTATGATTCAGAATATTTGAGTAAGGTGCCTGTGTATCATAGAATTGTACCTATGAATTACAAGCAATTAACTGCAAAGTTTTTAAGCTATATTTTAAAAATCCAGTAATGAGACATGGAAAAGTCTTCCTATACACTCTTCAGATTACCCTGTGCATTCTTTTGATGGACGAAAACGGATGATCTTAAGCACTATTTCATGGATGGGAGGAAAAAATCCCTTTTTGGGGATTGCTTACATCACTGTTGGATCCATTTCCTTCCTTCTGGGAGTTGTACTGCTAGTAATTAATCATAAATATAGAAGCAGTAGCAATACTGCTGACATAACCATTTAATTTTATATTCTGAAAACAAATTTACTGCATGTGCATCAAGGCCAGTCCTGTTCAACCTAGCTTTTGAATGCCGATGTCTGGTTAGTATGTCATTTTTGAAGTTGGCACATAACTTTTTATTTTAAAAAGTCTTTGTCCTTTGCTTCTTCCTTATGGATGAGTTATGAAAGTATATGACGGGTATAAAACAAATTTGCTATATTGATTATATCAGCACTGTAACTGCTGAAATGGCATTCTAATGTTTGCTTTTTTTTGGGATAGGCCACATGATGCATAGAGCCTCTTTCATGTGAAATGTGTCTACTGCTTAAGTGTTTATGCTGTGTTCATAATATTATATTGACATATGTGCTATATATGTGTGCCTATTGTGTGAAGAAAGACATTGCAAGATGTATGAGTATGACTTGCTAACCTTTCAGGATTCAGTTACAAAAAGATGAAGAAAGACCAAATCTAAATAAAACACTTTATTATTTTCCTGTGTTGTGTGTAAAGGTGTAAAGTACCATCTTTGGTGAGGTGGTTCATTTATTCAATTTCTCCAGTACAGTTCTTTGTCAAGCTTAGTTTTGATTTCAAAGAACATGCTTACCTTGTCTAGCATATAAGGTTTAATGCTCATGTCTGAACAGGTCAGGTAGATCTCAGGAAGGAGAATTTACAATTCCTCTTTCTATTTAGTTAAGGTGTTGCAGTCAGGACCCCCAACTCACTTGATATGTTTTTACCTGTGATCATTTCCCTTGAAGCTTACACTTACTTCATAAGGGATGAAAGAACATAGGTGAGATGGGAAAACTTTTTTGGCAGACCTTCAACTTCTGCCTCAACTGTAAACCAGATGTAACTGTTGAGAGGAGACTGTTCATATTCTTGTGGTGTTTAACATTCAGAAATTTGCTTAAGCATTGGAAATACCTCAAGCTGTTTTTATTTTACAGGTAAGTGTTTTCACTTAAATACTAATATTATTACATTGCAGAAATACTGGGAAATAGTAACCTTCATTTCCTCTATATTTCATTCAGAGTTTTCATATAGGTCAAATAGGTATGTTTATACACATTCTCTTTAGTTAAGGCACTGATTGTTTTGATTGGTTTTCCTAAGACATACTTTAAAAAAAAGTTCTTTAAATTTCCTAATTAAATTCTAGAACCTTTGGAGTATGTACATGATAAATTATAATATATACAATTGAAGCTGTTTTATTTTCTATTAACTGGAATTATTTTAATATTTCTTGTTGAATAAATACTGTAATTTGTTGGCTATGGAACTTATTCTTGAATGTAAACTTATTTTTTCATATGCATGAGAATGTATGTCTTAATCAGAGGGCTCAACTACATTGAAATAGCTATGTTTTTTTTACTCTATGATTGTATAGAACAATGCCTGTTTATTCAGAGTTTATAATGGTTTCCTTTAGTTATATTTTAAATCAAAAGGTCTGGATATTGTATCAGTTTTGATTAATATGTTTTTAAAAAAGACAAAAATCATGTAATGGTTAATAGTAGAAATGTGCCACACTTCTTAAGTTTTGTATAACATGAAATTCAGTTAAAAGAACTTGTAGTTCATAATGACTTTGAACTGGTAGGATATTAACTTGCATGAGGTATTTACTGTACATACTTAATGTATGATTATTCTGAAATTTCTGAGTGCTGCATAGGTTATTCTTTGTCTAAAAATATTCTTTGTTTTGTCCTTCAGAATATTGTTATTTATTCTGATAATTGACCCTCTTCCACATAGCAGTTTATCTTCTGGGACACATCATTGGGAGAGGGGTTTCTGCTAGTCTTTCTAGATTGAGATTACGCTATTTAATGAGGACTGCCTGCCATTCTGCATCCTTTTCTGATTTAGCAGAACAGAGGTGCTGGTAAAGAAAAGTTGAAGAGCCCTTCCAACACTTTATCATCTGAGGTGAACATGGAATCTTAAAATGTATTTGGAGTTTTATCTATTTTAAAAGTACATTGATGGCTTCAGTTTCTCCTGCCATTTGAGCTCTACGGGATTCCTGTTGGTAAATATGAAGGATGTGGAATATTAATATGGCCTCTGTGAAGCATGGGAGGAGAGAAAATTTCTTCCTATGGGCATTATGCTCAGCTTTTGGAAACACTGATGTAATATTCAACTTTCAAAGAATCATGTTGGATTTTAAGACAACTAGGTTAATTAGAAGGCGTTGAAGAAGGCATTAACTTGAAGGAAGTACTCTGATAGATGAAATTTCTTGAAGGAATTATTTAATAATAAAAGCTAAGAAATCTCACTGAAATAAGCCAGTTTAAAAATAAATTGGTAAAAATAACTTGTGGAATTGAGAATTATTCATCCAAGAGGAGAGTCAAATGAATATTATTTGTTTATTGGTTAGTAAGTTTATTTGTAACATTGATTATAGTAAAAGATAACTTTCTGTTAGTATGTTCTGTATTAATAAAAATTAAAATTAATTTTGCTTTGTTCAGTTGTCTTGCTAAACAGTGTCCCAGTGTTGTTGCTAATGTTTAGCATTAAAATTTAGCTCAGAGTAAGTGCAAATGTTAACATTTTCATGCATAGATTTGATTGCTGTGTGTGTGTGTGTGTGTGTGTGTGTGTGTGTGTGTGTATTAATCACTCCGACAGCATTAACTGCAAGATTTATCTGTGTTACTGAATAACATTGTTCTTACTAGTTTGACCAGTAACATCTGGTCAGATTGTCACCTGAGTTAGAGGCAAATGGGCTAAATTTCATATTAGATCAAGAGAAATGTGTGATAAATAGAAAATGAAGAAGTGGTTAGAAAGGCAAAGATAATGAAAATAATGAAGTAGGCAGGGCACACAAGAAATGAAAAGCCAGACTAGAAAAGAGCAGCAACTGAGAAGTAGCATTAATGAATCCTGTTCAGTCTCTTTACCTACTGTCATGGAAACACTGCCTTAGAATTATAGTGTGGTTCTTTGTTGGTTAACCTGCCAAGTTTTGTTCTTTGTGAACATGGTTATTTTGAAGGGGAGGTGGAGAGAGGAAGGAAGAATTTTGATGTATAAATGTTATAGAGTTTGGATGATCTAGTAAAGTGTTTTATAGCCTCTATTTAGCCCATGTGCCATTTAGTAAACATAAAAATCACTTTTCCCCTAATGTCACTTGAAATTTCAAAATAAATATCGTGTCTAAAATCAAATCAGACCATGGTGACCTCATTTATTATTATATACCTAAAATTTATTTATTTATTTATTTATTTATTTTGCTTTTTAGTATGTGGGTAGCTCCCTGACTGGGAATCGAACCCAGGCTGCAGCACTGACAGTGCCAGCGCCGAAGCCTTAAGCCACTACACCATCAGCGAACTCCCTATACCTAAAATTTAAGGGGTTCCCCCTAGTAGCTAGGCTTTGGTGCTCTCAGTGCCATGGCCTGGGTTTGATTCCCAGCTAGGGACCTAGCTACCCCCCTGCAAAAAAAAAAAAAAAAATTGATCAAAGTAACATGTACACAGTTAAAAAAGTCTAAAGACTTTATGATGAAAAACAGTAATCCCTGTCCCAACTTCCTTTACCATCCAGAAACAATCACTTGACTCCAAAAGTTGTTTCTTTTGATATTTTATCTTAGTATATCTAAACATGTCTATTCTACTGTTACTTGATTTAACAGTTTTAGACATTATTATCTTGATAATGTTGCCAGCTAAATCAGCTCTCTAATCGGCTTCTCCCATTATAATGTTATAGTATTTACCAAATGCATTCGCTATTATTTAATTATGACTATAAAAATACTGTATACTGTAGAGCAGAGCAGTGCATCACGATTACAACATTTTGCCGAGTTTTATTTTTCCTGGAATTAATAATCCCCTAGTTTTTAACAATTATATAACTTTCTGGAAACATATTTTTCCCAACTTCTGTGTCAGTTTCATCATGTTCTTAATCACTTGTTTTGAAGGGTTTTTGTCCCTAAATATCAGATCATCTAATTCACTGTTTTTACTGGAGAGATCTATTCTGCATTTTTCTTCCATGCCAATCTGTACTGGTCTGGTCTAGCCCCCCAACCATTATTTCAAGACCTCCTTTTGTCATCCTCCTGTGTTGGATCTGCTTTTTCCTGGTATACTCTATTTACTATCACATGGTAGCACTTCCTAAGCCACTTAAATCTTCCCAAGTAGTAGTATATGACAGGCACATTTTCTGAGTCCTAACATGTCTAAAATATTCTTATTCTACTCTCACATTTCATTGATGCAACTGCATATACAATTTTAAGTTAAAAATAATTTTCCCTCAGAGTTCTGAAGGCATTACTCCACTCTTAGCTTTCACTGTTGCTCTTGAGAAATCTAATCCTATCCTAATCAGATAGTGGACCTCCTAGACTGATGCTTAATTTTCTCGTTATTTTGACACTGTTGTCTGTTCTTTCTAGAAGATTTCTTCATTTTAATGTTATCCTTCCATTGAACTTGTATATATTTAAAATACTTTAATTTCTAAGACTTCCTTTATTTTGGTTTCTAAAACATAGTAATCTTAGTTCAAAGATAAAATATTTTTCTGAGGATTTGTGTACAGTGTAAATGCATGTATATTGTTTTTCCTTCCTACTCCGTGTACACTGATATTTGTTGCTATTTTTCATTTTAGTTTTTTTCTCTTGTTCATATAGGTGGCTTTCCTTGTATACTTGTGTGTGGCTTGTCTCAGCTTAGACAACTAATAAATAGTTGGCAGGTCAGCAGCTGTAGGTGGACTGAATTTTGAGAAACACTGCATTAGGTAATGATTGTCAGGGAGCCAGTCATTTGATTGGAGGCATTTTCTCTGAGACTGTTCAGTTTCTCTAGGGAAGAATTCTCTACTGCAAAATGAAAGGGTTGAAGGAGGGTCTGTTTATTACTGCTTGAGCTCTGCTTCTCCTTTGTCTTCCACCTCACCTTCTATTTTCCAGTTCCCTCTGTGTATCCCTTCCATCTAGTCCACCAGTAGTCTCTCCAGATAAAAGTTCTCATGTCTTCTACCTGTGGGAGGCAGTGATGGAGGTGAGAGATTGTATTTGTTTGCTGAGAGGGTTAGGTCAGAGGCTGTGTAATTATTAACTAACCATTTTCAGACAGATCTGTCCCTTTCAGGCCTGACTCCAATTTTTGCTGTAACTTTTACCTTTGTGCCTGAGCTTCTCAAGGGCTGTGGGACTGATCAGCGTGCTTCTCATTGGTACCCACCTTGCAGTCTCTCCTGCTCAATTATATACCAACTGCTTTCTCGTTTGCTGAAATCGGTTAAAAATCTCTTTTCTGTTTCTGTCTCCTCTCTACTCTCCATCCTTTTGGGTTCATATCTTTTTTAAAAATGGGTGTTGGAGTTCCCTGGTGGTGTAGTGGCTAAGGCTTCCGCGCTGTCACTGCCACAGCCTGGGTTCGATTCCCAGCCAGGGAGCTGCCCACATAAATAAATAAATAAAAATAAATAAATAAAGTAAACTTAATTGAAAATGGGCATTAATTATCATAGTGAACTTGTTTCTTGTACAGTTGTGACTTTTTTTTTAACACTCATCTAGATTCGTATAACCGTCAGAGCACACAGAGCTGTACCATCAACCCCCCAGACTCCTCCATACTAGCCCTTTATATGAAGGTGGGCTGACGGATTTTGCCTTCACTGTAGTATTTTTGTTTCATTAGATGTATCTGGGTTTAACTGGTTCTGTGTAGTCACACGGTGTCTCCCCTCCATCACTCTTGAGATACATTTTTCACCCAGTGCACATCGAAATGGAAGGGTGTTTAGATGTTCAGTTCAAACAACGTGCTATTAAATGCTTAACAGCAGAAAAAGTGTCTCCAATTGAAATTCACAGACAAATGAAGCTGTGTATGGTAGTCAGTGTGTTGATGTGAGTACAGTAAGACAGCGAGACGCTGGGTGAGGCGGTTCAGAGATGGAGAAGTGGGGCATGCGATTTGAGTGACAAATCATGAAGTGGAAGGCCTATGACTGCAAGTTACCAGCTTCATCAAGATCGTGGAAATGTATTGGAAGTGTGTGGCGAGTCTAAAAAATAATTATGCAGCTTTGAAAATAAATGATGTCATATTTCTTTTATTTCATTAAAATATTTTCTGTTCATTTTCTACTTAAGTGGAGGCAAAATTTATCAGCCTGCCCTTGGTCATTCTCCCTACCCATCATCTCTGGCAACCACCCCTGTCTTTTTCATTCCCATACTTTTGTCTTCTAGAAATGTCATAAATGGAATTGAAACAGGCTTCTTTGGCTCAGCATAATGCCTTTGAGATTCATCTAAATGTCTATCAATATTACTTCATACCTTTTTCATTTCTTTCATTTTACTGGAGTGAGAGGGAGAAGAGACTCTTGAGGCCAATCCACAACCTTAAACCAGAAACACCTTGAAGCACTTTTTGGTGATGTTATGACACTTTAAAATCTTAAAGGTAAATTTTTATGTACTTTAAGTGATATTAATTGAAACTTATCTATTTGTATGTCACAGGCTTTTCTATCCAGGATAATGTGGAAGAAGACAGAACTCACCATACATCCATTTAACTGATGACAAGACTGGTACACCACTATATTTCAATGACCAGAAATGCGGAAAAAAAATAGCCTCACAAATACATGTCAAATTGCACTTGAATCAGTGGTCCAAAATATTCCTTGGGGTGTGTTGTCTTTCCTTTTCACAACAAAGTTTGTAGAGGAGTAGTTTATATGTTATTGTCATCTTCAACTTAAGTCAGGCTTTAACCCCATAATTGCCTTGTACTCAGTTCACTGTCATCTGTGTTTAAAAGATTCAGTTAGCAGAGTATGAGTTTTAGAAGCAGGTTGACCTGGCAATTTCATATATATTTATAAACTTTATCTTCAGATTACTTAATCTTCTAAACCATTTACTTTACCATTTTCTTGGCAGTAAAATGGGGATTTTAATACCCATTTGACTGATTTTGTCTTGAGGAATATGAGAAGTGATGTGACTAGTATTTAGCACAAAGGATGGGGGGAAATGGCACTCAATAAACAATTCCCACTCCTTTTTGGTCAAATGAAATGAATTCACTCTTATCTTGAACTTTTTGCTCCACCTGATAGTTTGGCATTTTCCTTCTCTATCATTAGCATATGGCAGCAGTGTCCAACCTTTTGGCTTCCGTGGGCCACACAGAATACACTAATGACAGCTGATGAGAAAAACAAAACAAAACAAACAGCAAAAAAGTCTCATAATGTTTTAAGAATTTGTGTTGGGCCACATTCAAAGCTGTCCTGGGGCACAGGTTCGACATGCCTGGTATGGCTTCTGTGAATAACTCTTGATTTTCTTCCTACTTATCTGTTCCTTAGTCTCCTTTATATATACCTTTGTTATATTCACCATATAAAATGTTGGGAATTCTTTTTTAGATTAAATTATGGGCCCTTTTCTTTACAAATACTACTTGAGCAATCTTAAATTCTCATCATTACTACTACACTGATTTTGTTATCTTACGCCTTTACGTCTCCCAAGCTATAGATTGTTCACTATAGATAGATGTCTTCTTGGATTGCTCTTGGATTTCTCAAACTTAGTAAGGCCCAAACAGGAATCATCTCATATTAGCCTGGGATTTCTCTTATATGCCTCAGTATAGTGAATGATATGACTAACCATTTTATGAATTAAGCCAAAAATGTTGCATTCCTCTCCAACTTCTCAATCTCATAAATGACTACCTTCTATTGATTTTTGAAGATACTTCTTTATAGCTGGCTCTCTAATCCATCCCTTTATCTACATCCCATTATTCATGTCTTTGCTCCTGATTTATTTCATGTTTCTTCCTTGGATGACTATGAAAGCCTTCTCATGAACTTCTGTCCCTAGTAACTCATGCCCAATGCAGCTTTCACTGCTACCAGAATTATCTTGAAATAGAGTTCTGATCTCGACAGTTTGCTATTTAAATCTTTAAATGGCTGTAAAGCACTTTCAGGATAAAACTTAGTATCATCACTAAATCTCACTCTTGCCTTCCACTGTTACCTCACACTGTTTTTCCTGCCAACCAAACTATTTAGAATTGCCCAAGACATCTGTTCAGCTTCTCTTTGCCTCTGAATATTAGCAATATTAGCATACCTTCTGTCTGGGTATTTTTTCTGTTGATCTATTTCCTTACCTAGCTTTTCCTCCCATAGTAATAGCTAACATTTATTGGATTACATGACTTAATCTTCACACCTCAATGATGATGGAGACTATTTTCATTTTACAGATAAACTGAGGTATAAATAAATAGACTGTGACACTGTATTTAGTTATATTAGGTTACAGATTGAGGATCTGACTTCCAGGTTCTTAACTACAATATTTTTTCTCTTTTCACTCCATCTAGGCCTTTGTTTTACAGTTACTGCAAGTAGCTCATGCTTGATTCTAAATTCAAGTTATTAATCATGTTCTGGCCCTGTCTGGAATGCCTTCAAATCTCTTTTGCATGTATTCTAATTTTCCTGGACCCTGCTAAAATCCAGTCTTTTCAAAACCTTCCTAATGACCACAAACCTTCCTTGCATTTATCAATGCAACTTTTGCTATACCAGTGACCAGCCATTCATTTATGTCTATATTATAATTTACTATTATGTGTATATTGTTTTCTTAATTAGATTATATGCTCCAAAATGTCAGAGACTTAAAAACTCTTCCCCTGAGCATATTGCAAAGTGTTACATTCATAGTAGATAGTAAGCTGTTGTTCAACAATGAGTAAACTCATGTTTTATGAAAGTATTTTTCACACATAAGGATTTTAGAGCCAGAGACAATTAGTCCAAATCCTTTAATGGTGAAAAGACTGAGGCTTATAATTAGATAAGTTTTTTAAATAAAATAATTCAGCAGCCAATTGACAACCAAGTGTTTCCTGATTCCTAACTATGTAGTAATCAAAATAGGAAAGTATACTGAAATGGTACCTTTCATCTAACTAGTCGTTTTTATACATTAAACTTCACATGAAGCTGTTTTATATTGTTTTTTGTAAAACTGGAAGTGGATTAAGCATGGTTCCAAATTAAAACACACACATCCCAATCACACAAAACTCTATTTTGGCTCTCCTCTTTTTATTTATAGATGATAAAGACAGGATTAAACTAAAGGGTTAACATTTTGCTTTTTGTTAAGGAAAAGAGAGGTTGAGTAACTGTGATTTGGTAAGTTTGCATCAGTAATTGTGAAATATTTTCTCTTAGCACTTTTATATCTAATTACCTACTTTGTATATAAATGTACTACTGGTTCTGTTATAATATTAAGAACCCTCTGAAGGAAGTATTTTTCAAAAGAAGAGCCACTGATAATAATTTTTCTAATATTACAAAAGAACCTCATACTGATGTTTTGGAAAGGAACCTATTTTGAGAATAACTATCTGTTCAGAGGATGAATTTACAAATTTGCTAACCAGTTTCAACGGTGCTTGGGAGTTCCAATAAAGGTTGATAAGCACCCTGGCAAATTCAGCCATATTTTATATCAGGACAATCACAATTTATAGAGCAAGAAAAGGAGACAATGAGTGAGGAACCTTGGGGCTGAAAAATGTTTGAAAGAAGTACATAAGTATTCACCCATTTCCCATTTAGGAAAAAAAAAGTGCAGCTTGCCGCCATGTTCATTTAGTTTTACATAAACATACTCCTTGAGGCGGAAGCAAATCTGACTGCTTTTCAGTATGAAAAATAAAGTATAAAAACTGTTCATGGAGTTACTTCTCCACAGAACTTGTCTCTAATCCTAAGGTAACAAATGTATATGATGATAGAGTATTTAATAGTATTTTTTCGTGTGGTAAATTTCAAAGCACGGAACTTTGGGGGTAAGATTAGGACTCTAATCCACCAGTTACCTTGAGGTAAATGCTGCAGCTGCACGTCGCTGGCAAGTATTTTCTGGGCAACAGCAAATGGGTTAAGAGAGATTTGGAATTTTAATACTCGAAAATGAGATGTGGTCAGATTCAGAGTATATTTTGAAGGTGCAGCCAACATCTTGGGGCTTGGAGAAAACTGAAGAGAAGAACGCTTGGAAATGAGTGGAAAGAATTCTGTTTTGGCTGTAAGTTTTAGATGCCCACTAGACATCTAAGGGGAGATGTGTGGAGTTAAAAGGGAAAGGTCAGAGTGGAGAGTCAGCTCACAAACCGTGTTTCATGTCATTGGATAAACTCACAGAAAGGATAAATGTAGAAAAAAGGTGGTATTCTGAAGTTTAGAGATTGAGAGAATGAGAATCAAGGAAAGAAAACCGAAAGTAGCAGCTGCTGAAATAGGAGAACCACCTAGTATATGGAAGCCTCCTTAAGACGATGTTTCAAACTACAGTACACACAGAAGTTATACTGTATTGCATTTATCGTTTATTTCTGAATAAAAAATTGGAAGTATATTTTGAGGGACTGGTCAATATGTTAAGTGTTGCCCATAGATGGAAAAGATGAAAGTTGAGATTGACAGTTTATTTGGCAACATACTCATAGAAGCCACTGGTGATTCTACACGAGTAGTAAAAGCCTGCTCAAAATGGGATTTTTAAAAAAATATTAGAAGAGGAAGGGAAGATAAGTATAAGAAATCTGTGTTTTATTTTGGAGAAATGTGGTGACTGAAATAAAATGTTTGTTTAATTTGTTTGTATGCTTATGGAATGATCCAGTAAGGAGGGGAAATTTTTACTGTGACAGGCAATAAGGATCTGCATCTACTTTAGGATCTCTTTTATGTGAGTCTTTGGGTTTTTTCGGGATGTTGGCGGTGGGGTTGAAACAGCCATAAATCTAGATCTTTCTATATAGCATTAATTCATCTATTGATTAGCAGTTTATCCCGTTTAAGTACTACTAGGGGATTGGTAAAATACATAATCTCTGTTCTTGAGAAGTTTACAACCTACTGGGCTAAATGGAGAAAACAGCTCTTACAATTTTAACAAGTTCAAATTATAGTCTACTTTTAAAAAATCTGTATGTTCCAGTTATTGGCACCTCATAATTGTTCTTAAGGATTTGAGTACAGTAAATAATACCAAGAGGGAAATAAACCCAGCCTTCAGTTCCAATCCAGGGAAGAGATGAATTGGGTTATTTATAAACCTTGGTGAAGAAGAGAACTTGAACTGGGGACAGGTAACTGGTAGGTCTAACCCTAAAGATAAGAAGGCATAATAATTTTAGTATTACTAATTTTTATTTACACATTTCTGCTATGCTGAACCCATATATTATCAGCTTTCTATTTGAAATAACAATGGAATTAGAAGTTTGTAAAAAGGTGAAAAGATCTTTAGTATAGGATAGATATATTTACATTTATACACAGTTGGAAGTAGGCACAGAGAATAAAGACACTTGTGGTGTAGCATTATGTCAGACTGATGCAAGATACACTGATAGACTATGTATACAGTAACAGCTATGCCTAGCAATTCCAGTCATGGAAAAGTGCCCTGCTGAACCCGAGACAGCTGGACTTAAGACTTGCCATCCCATTTCTTGTCCCCAGTTTAAAAACTGCCCCTCTTTCCAGCCTTTTCCTAGACACAAAGAAACGTGAGAATAGCCTCCAAAATTTCGGGACAGTGGAAGAGCCTGCTTGTAAGGGGAGTTCTGCAGCATCCCAAAGTACAAGATAAAAATTGGTAGCCTTTTACAGCATTTTCTCAGCACAAGGAGTAATAACGCCCTAACAGTTTCTTCGGTGGAGAAAACTGATGGTATCCGTGTAAGAGGAGTTATACTTTTTGTTTTGTACTTCATCCAGTTTCACAGCTCATAGTTTGGCCAACCCAGTGTTCTATCGGCCTCTAAATAATGGCTCAAAGGTTGCTCAGTTTTACGCCTTTTCGTTCAAAATATATACTAATTTTCTAGGATAGCTTGGTTTTACATTAATTTTATCTAGGATAGGTAAAAGAGTACTTAACACGTCACACCCAGTCTCTGTTCGAAGTCGTTAGCTTCTCTCCAACTTCCGCCGCTGGTTGGGCATCCGACAGGTCAGGAACGAGATCAAGGGGCGATAAGAGCTAGCCGCCTAGAGCGGCCACAGTCGCACTGCCGCTCTCGCTTTTCTTTCGCTCTCTGTGGTTAAGAGCGCGCAATCCCTTTGCCCGGAAGTATTAAGGTCCCTGACGCTCGCGCAAGGCCAGAAGGTAGTTCCGGTTCCGGTGTGGCGGCGTTCGTTTCCGGTGTTCGGTTGTCGCGTTTGGTGGGGAGTAACTGAGTCAAGATGCTGCGGAATCTGCTGGTGAGCCGTTGCTCAGCTGGCAGTCTTGATGTGGGGCGGGAGAATTGGGAGCGGAGGCCAAGGGCTTAGGAACAACCAAAAAGCCTGGTGTGAGAGGGAAAGAGGGAGGGGGAGAGCGGTTTTTTTAAGTCACCTTGTTCCGTGTCCTTTCCTCCGGACGTGACTTTCTCTTCCTTTCCGCTCGCCCTGGACTGTGTTTGGTGGATAGAGGGAGTGGAGAGGTTGGGAAGGTGACCAGTGAGAGGATCGTTGGTTAGACAAGCTTTGGCTTTCCTAGTAGCCACCCCTAATTCTGACATTGGTAAGTTCAGTAGCTCTGATGTGAGTAAAACCAAGGTCCAGGTGGGATGTTCTTCTGCTACTGGACGGTTTAAATTTTAGTGGTTATGAGCTTTGTGAGCATCAGAGGGCAGTTTGAAAAACAAGTTCAATTTTGTGTGGGACTTCAGGAGCAGTCATGGTGCAAGTGTATATATAGTGTTGCTTCCTCAGGCGGTACCTTTACTAACTTTGAGCATGTGACATTTTCTCAAATTTGAAAAGAGAAGGAAAATATAACAGTGATTACTTTCTTTTTAATTGTCAATAAAATTTTACTTAGTTTCTCAATATACCATTTATTTTAGAAAGTGGAGTGTATATTATTTAATTCAACTGGGTATACCAGGGCTGTCCGAAAGATATCCAGCCATGTAATATGAAAAATAGAGGCATTTACGGTTGGATTTTTTTCCCCGAGAGCTCTCATATAATACAAGCCTCTTTTTACAAAGATTTACACACTATTAAAGATTTTTAAGGAAAAATGTAATGAGGAAAGCATTTTAATTAAGTAAGAATCATGCCAGTTTATTTTGATACCAAGTAGTAGATTGTTTTATAATGTGGTAGAGTATTAAGTGTAAACATGAGCCAAGTAACCATTTTTTATTTTTGTAATATCTGTATGTCAGTGTTTTCTTCAAGGATTATATAATGGTACTGGTTCAATTCAGGTAAAGATCATGGTTGCTTTTTTTTTTTGTTTTTGCTCAGAATCAGCATGGATTGCTTCTTGAATGTAGTCTTTGGAGACTAGAATATAAATAGCAGTGGATGAACAAGTTGGAAAACTTGGATGTTGGTTTATAACTTTGTTACTGACAAATTGGATATGTTTTAACTTACATTCCCTCTTTTGTAATTTTAAAATTGAACATGGCTGGTTTTGTAGCTTTCTTTAAGCTCTTAAGTGTATTTAATATGTATGGCTTTTTCTATTGCAGACTCTTCGTCAGATTTCCCAGAGGACCATAAGGACTGCCTCACGTAGGCAGCTTGAAAATAAAGTTCCAGAGAAGCAAAAGCTATTTCAGGTATTGAAGTATTTTATATGAGATTGTTACTTGCAATAATATGATTACCAAAAGGTGGAGATAGGAAGTAAATCTAGGGCTGTCTGATTATTAGTGATTCTGTTTTGTTAGCAGAAGAATAATAAGAAACTGTCTATTGGTAGCTAAAAGAATCAGGAAGCCCTTGAGGAAGCAGAAGAATTAGGGTTAAGGCCTGTATATAGGTCCTTGACTCTTTGGACAGGTTGCTTTCTTTGAACACACTCTTTAGGGTAGTGGCACAGGAATAGGTAAACAGACTGTAGAAAGGGCCCCAAAACAGAACTAATATGTGTGTAGAAACTTAATACATGTTAAGGGTACTATTTCATATCAGTGGAAAGAGGATCCAATGAATTGGTATTGGAAAACGTGGCTGACTATTTTAAAGAAAGTGAAGTTACATCATTTCTATGTTGTATATTTAAAAAAAAATTGCAGATACAAAGGCTTCTCAAATTAGAGGAAAATAAAGGAGCTATTTTTTCATCTCACCCAGTTATGTTGAGATATGATTGACAAACAAAAATTGTATGTATTTAGGTTGTACCTGTTGTTTCAGAGGTGCACAATCTGTTATTTAATGTATCTGAATGATTACTTCAGTCAAGTTAACACATCCATTACCTCACATAGTTACCTTTTTGTATTGGTGTGTTAAAGCACTTGAGATCTACTTTCAGTAAATTTCAAGTACACAATACAATATTAACTACTATAATCACCATGGAAAAATGTCTTATAATCTTAGAAAGGAGAGCCTTTCTTAAGGAAGTCTTTACAAATCTATAAAGGAGAAAAATTAAGAGGTTTGGTGACATAAAAATTTTAAATATATTTATGGTCACAAAAGACAAGTGACAAGTTGAGAATAAATTTTAAAAATAGAACAAAAGGTTAACCTCAGTACACAGAGAGGTCCTATAGTAGGACCTATATACAAAGCAGTAAAGAAATGGAAATTAAAATTACAAGTTATTTTTTTCTCTCTATATTATTTCTCTGTCAAAATTTTAGAAAGATTTAAAATAGGTTATGTTAGTCAAATGTGGGAGATAAGTACATTCATATGTGATAACTTTCATACATATTAGGTAGTAGTATAGTTGGTACAAAAGTTTTAGAGAATGTTTGAAAGTGTCATTAAGAACAAATCACATAGCCTATCATCTAGACTCCCACTTTTAAGAATCTTTCCTACAGAAATAGTAGCATAAGTATTTTAAAATAAGAAACAGGCTATTCATTATGGAATTTTATTATCAAAAGCCTCAATAACCTAAATACCCACTAATAGAGGATTGGCTAATTCAATTATATTTTTGCACAGTGGAATGCTCTTAGCCATCCATTAAAAGGAACAAGGTAGGTTTAAATGGACTAATAGAAAATGGTTTTTAAGACAGCATTGAGTGAAAAATAGTATATGGTAGACCATTATATAGCATAGTCTCATTTTGCATGTTAAACACAAACGTATATAAATTAGAAGATAGGACATTATAAGCACATTAAGTCTGTGTACTGTGCTGTTAATAGTGGGTTTCTCCTGGGGGTTTCCTGATTTGTGTTGTGCCTAGGCTTTGGCGCGCTCACCACTGTGGCCTGGGTTCGATTCCCAGCCAGGGAATTACTCCACCAACCCGCCCCCCCACACACACACAAAAAAAACCCCACCAAAAAACTGCCACAAACAAACAAACAAACAAACAAACAAAAAACAAACAAACAAACAAATAAATAAAAAATAAAAATAAGTAAATAAATAATAAAATAAATAATAAAATAAATAAATAATAAAATAAATAAATTATAAAATAAATAAATTATAAAATAAATATAAATAAATAAATAAATAAAGAAAGAAGATATAAAATAAATAAATAAATAAATATAAAATAAAATAAAATAAAATAAAATAAAATAAAATGTTTCTCCTAAGGAGAGACTTAGTGGGACAGATTAGTTTATAAGTAGATTATTAGTGGGCTTTTTTTCTCTTTTTTTTTTTTATTGTGATCTCTGTTTTTTCACAAATAAAATTTCAAGTGATAAAAAAGTTGAATTGTTTATACTACATAAACATAAAATAGTTATATTTAACAGGTGTATTAAATATCTACTTTATGCCAGGTGCTGGACTAGGGGCTAAGGGTATAATTTAGGTTTATAAACCAAAACCCCCTTTCCTTTTTGAAAAATTTATTTACTTATTTCCCCTGCTTTCCTTTTTTTTAAAGAAAAAAATATCTTCCCTGTGACTAAATCTAAAGTGTGATGGTTACTCATGTTTTTAATAATTAAGTTGATGAACTCATTGAGTATATTTTCATAGCTTTAACATTTATATTTTATATGTTCCTTGGTAAGAACATCTTTATTTAATCTCAAATTAATTTTAAAAGAAAGATTGTTGACTTCAGAAGTTCTTATTTTTAAAATAGTAGTGGTAAAAAATCAGGAAAATTATAATTCTTCTTAATTTTGATATTTAAAATGTTTTAATTCCAGGGATTTAAGGAGTCACTTAATTGTATATGAATGGGTTGGTCTTTTGAACTTAGTTGGAAACAAATGACATTTGTATTATTATTATTTTTTTTAACCCAGGAGGATAATGGAATTCCAGTGCATCTAAAGGGTGGGGTAGCTGATGCCCTCCTGTACAGGGCTACCATGATTCTTACAGTTGGTGGTAAGACATTTGGAATGTTTGGTTTATAGAAAAGTAATAATAAAGATAACTAACAATTTTATTGCCTTTACGATGCCAGTAATTTTTTAATACTAATTTTTTTTTATTATTAACCCGTTTCCCTGAGAATACTTGCCAGTGGCGCTTGCAGCTGCAGCATTTACTCTTGAGATAACTCGCTTACTACAGTCTTAACCCTACCCCTAAAGTTCTATGATTTGAAATTAACCATGTGAAAAAATATTAAATACTGATCAGCCTATACATTTTTGTTACATTAGGATTAGAGACAAGTTTTGTTTGGAAATAACTCCAAGAACAATTTTTATATTTTATTTTCATATTGAAAACCGTGTTTATGTAAAATGAACACGGCAGTGAGCTGCACTTTTTATAAATGGGAAATGGGTTAAATTTATTGGGGTGACATTTGTTAATAAGATTATATGTTTCATGTGTACAGTTCTCTAATACATTATCTTGATACTGCATTGTATTATGCCAGTATTTTAACACAGGCAATCTGTCTCAGGAATCTGAGATCTTACTGCTTTGTGTGTAAGAATTCAAGAGAGTGATTGATACATATTGTGAAAGAGCATTTTAGTGTCTTTAGAATAACATAAACCAATAAAGTTTGACAATTATTTTGTGATAGGTGGTTTTCTGTTGTGCCACGGGTGACACTACAGGCCTTTGGAGGAAGCAAAGATATCCACTTGACCCCATCTCTTATAACAGGGGATTTTAAACATTTTGACTGATGCATAATAAAAACACATTTATATCTAAATCCTATATACACATATTTATGACAAAGTCTGTATAGATCACTACTTATTACTATATACAGAGTTCTTTGAAATATTTTTTTGTGGATTGGGCAGGTCCATTGTTCTGTATTAGCAGTGGAATACACAAATTGGAACACTGGGAGCTAAGTTAGGAATTTGATTGCTTTCTGGGAGAGGAAGGGAAACAATATTAGAATGATTACTGTGTGCTTGTCCTATTGATAGGAATGTTACAAACATGGATTTCTTTAACCATTTTATTAAGTCCATAATATGTCTTCATTTTAAGATGAAGAAATTATGTTAATTGTCCAGGATAATACTGCTTTTGTATGGAAAAGTTGGTATTTGAACCCTGATTATAAAGTGCTGCTCCTCATGCCAAGTTTTGGCATGAATGGAATACAGTTAGAGGCTTTTATGAATGAAGGCAGCAACCAGTGATACTTGGGCTTTCTTCTCAACTATTTTTTTTTTTTTTTTTTTTTTTTTTTAATGTGGGTAGTTCCCTGGCAGGGAATCGAACCCAGGCTGCAGCGTTGACAGCGCCAAAGCCTTAGCCACTACACCACCAGGGAACTCGATACTTGGGCTTTCTTAAGATAAAGTCCTGAATTCTTTTTGGCCAATGTGACTGTTTATTAGACATTCTGGTAATGGGTTTTAAAAATAAATTTCCAGTTATTAGGTATTTTTATATTCAGTTAGATTATTTTAGAATTATATCACTCCTCCTTGGTTTTACATTGATAATACACTTTGGGAAGGCTTGCATATTTTGACTTTTTTATTGGCTTTGAGTCATTAGGATTTCTCAGGCGATCTTAGGTTAATATCGGAAAATTTATATGTTCTTAATTTTATTTAAAACTGATTTCATGTTATTAAGTTGACAGATTATTGTGCTGCATCTAACACTTTTATAGAAGTTAGTTAATATTGAAATTAGACTAAATGTATTCATATATTTTTTAAATTTTGCCAGTACCTATCAGTATATTTTTGTGTGTTCCCATAAAAGCAGTCTTATTGCCAACCTTACCTTTATCTTACTACTTTTAGTTGGAATATTATGTTTATACATTTAAATCTTAGAATTTCTTGTAAGTTCTTTTGTTTTTTGTTTTTTTTTATTTTTTAGGAACAGCATATGCCATATATCAGCTGGCTATGGCTTCACTTCCCAAGAAGCAGGATTGAAGTCAGTTTATTCTCCCAACCATCAGTTGGTTTAATTTCATTCAGTTCTCTGTGGACCAGTAAGCTGATAAATAACAAGAGTTGTTCTTTGGGGATCAATATTTATTGACTTACTACTAACTGGCACCAATAAAGCAGTCTTTACCATGCTTTGACTTGTCTTACTACACTGTAGAATACATATACCAATAATTTTCAGCTTTTGGTCAGTCTTACACATTTTAGATAAGGATCAGAAATCACTCTTTTACCATTAAGGTTGTATAAAATACCATTATGACATTATTTTAGCAAAATTTTAGAAGCTTAGAATTACACAGCTTTAATTGGTCTTGACATTTGAAAGTCCCTCCCCCCACTATACTGTATGTAGGGATATGCTAAAACCTGAGGTTAGTGGAAGCAGATTATTTTTGGCTCATGGGGTTTCTTTTTTTCTCTCTCATAGCTATGTGAGTGTATATTTAAATATTGGATATATTCCATGGTTTATAATTAGACTTTAGTAGAGTAGCTGTAAAGTAATTGAGTATTAATTCCTTTTTTCAGACTCAGAAAGGGTTTCTGTTGTGTTACTTTAATTCATAACATAAAGTATAACTTCCCATAAATACTTAATTCATTTTTAAAAGTTATTTTCTGGGGGAACTTAAGGAGTTAGACTTTGTCATCTCTGCAAGGTGTACATTGGTTACACTATATGAAGATTAGAGTCTAGGTGCATCAGATCTAGGGAAAATTTATGAGTAAGGTTTTATAAACTGTAACTTCTGGATAAAATTGAGAAAAATACTGTATTTTTAAACATTGAGTCAAATCTGTAAGAGCCAAATTAAGCCTTTTCCTATTAAAACATTGAGGCTTATGGTATATAATTCCATCTCAAAAGGTATCTAATAAAGGTTTTCCAGCCGTGAATCTCAAAGTTTGGAAAGGGTCTTGGTAGCCATATTATAAAACCTGCCACTAAATGCATGAATGTGTCAGACCTCTGACAGAATGTTATTACTAACATCAGCAGAGAACGAACACTGCTTTTGGAGAGAGTGGAATAAATATCATTAGACATTCCTAAATGCTGAGAAAGTTCTTAAGGCAGTCTGGAATCTGGTTCAATTCATGGATTCAGAGCTAAAAAGCAACCACTGACGATATTTTGAAGTGCTTTTATGACACGATGTGAGAAATACTATTGTGTAGTAAAAAGGAAAAACAGCTTGATAGCCTTTGCCACCTTCATGTCTAGAAATGAGAGGTGCTTTACTATTTTTGGTGTAACCTAAGTGAAGCATTTTATAAAACTTTTTTTAATGCCAAAAAGCTTTGTTTGGGTATGTTAGCATAGCAAGATTGGATAAAGTAAAAGTACATTAAATCCTTAAGATACTCAAGTTTTTTTTGCTAAGATTAAATATTTGCCCTAAAATTCTGCATTATAAGCAGGGGTGGAGATGGGAAGTGGGCAAGGAGCAGGATTGCAGGAGAGAGGTTGCTGAATAGAATCCTGGGGAAATGTTTGCTTCACTGATCATTTAATAATAGAGATAATACTATCGATAGCTTTCAAAGGCTAACCAAAAGTCCAGAAGCATCTATAAGAAATACTATATTGAAAATGTCTCCAGGAACAAAATACCCATCATTCCAAATGCCTTTTTGTCCTTACCACACACTATCCTTTTGCAAATAGTATCTGGTACTAAACCAATGTTATCGCACTAACATAAATACCATGGGAGATAACATCTAAGTAAAATTTTGTCAAAATTAGCACTATGCACTAATTTTGGTACTAAGCCCAAAATTACATTTGTATTCTGTTGCTCTTCTAGATGAAGTTTAGTGGTATTTATGGGTGTCAAAAGCTAAAGCTGGGAGAGGGCATGCAGTTTAACCAAAGTTACAAATAAATAGCAGCACAAGATTTCAAATCCAGTTTAATTTGATTCATAAGGTTTGTGGTCTCATGTAGTTCATCTTAGGAGGTATGTAAATATTGACTGGCACAACTTTACTATATTGCTAATAGCAATGTGTACAAATAGGAATACCCTGAAAACTTCCATCCTCAGTGTAGTCAAACTTCTTAAGAGTGATCAGTAGAGTCTCCAGTTCCATTATTCAGTTTTACACTAATCTCTATACATAATTTGTAATGTACTTGCCTATTTAACATTTGTCTCTTTCACTTTGAGATCCAAACTCAACAGTCTCATCACTGACCAGGTAGTTCTGTTGCTTCCTGGTACATGCATATTCATTCTGGACACCCTGGGAAAGCTCCTTAGTTTCTGCTGGAACCTTTGACATTCTCCCCTTTGCTCCCAATGTTCCCTGTACTTCCTCAAGAGTTTCATTCCTTTGAATTTGAATTCAAATTTGAGTTATAATTGTTGATGAGACTGGGAATCAGGATAGCATTGTGGTTAATCACACAGATGGTGGAGTCAGAAGACCCAGCTTCCAGCCTTGGATTACCCTGGGTGGCTAACTGCTAAGCCTGTATCCTCATCTCTTTAAACGGAATAATCCCTAGAATGTAGAGTTATTCTAATGCATGGAAAGCACAAAAGGATGGTTTCTGACAAACCAAATATTAGGTACTTAATGTTAGTTCTAAGAGAAGGAACTTTCTTTTCAACTTAACATCCCTGTGAACTTGACACAGAGCAGGGACTCTGAGATGGTCAGGGCTGGTAAAGCAGGTTCACAATTCTATCTGTGTCCTAGGTGACTTCCGTCTCAGGCTCTGCTAACCTTAGTGTGTGGCTTTCCTACTCCTTATCAAGTGGCTGCTGCAGCTCCAACTGTACTGTTTTCCTGCAGGAAGGATTGAAAGAGCACATGCTGAAAAAGTGAGCTCTCCTTAAGGAGCTTCAGAAGCTCCCTGAAGTTTTACAGAAGACTTCAGTTTATCTCTTTGGCCAGACATTTGTCACATGGTCGTGCTTGGATTCAGGGAGGCTAAGAAATGTCTTAGCGGGCATATTGCCAAACAAAATTAGAGTGCTGTTTAGTAAGGAATGGGAGACTGGGTATTGAGTTGGCAACTAACAGTCTTTCCTCCAGCCAGTTTGTTTTTTTAAAAGAATGAAATAAACCCTGGAGGAGCTTTTTGGTTCCAAGCTCTACTTGTTTCTGATGCTGACATCCATGCTTGTTCTTCAGTGTGGTTGCATTCCATTGGCCAAAATTTTTCCCTTTTTGCTTAAATTAGTTCAGGTAGGTTTCTCAGCGAGGAACCAACTAAAGCAGGATTTCCTTAGTTTCCCACCTATCATATCATCTCATGAAACCACAACATTTACCCTAACCAATACTTAGATGCTTAATAAATGGTAGCCATTACTGGTTTCTCATAGCAGGAATGTTTCCAGAAGATGTACTTGTGGAAAAAATGCAAATAGGCACAGAGATACGAGAATGATGAAAATCAGAATTATGACACTGCTCTAGCCAGTTTGCTACGGGGTTTGCAGAACCTTTCTGCTGTTTTGAGATAGTTATGCACAAGTTCCCCAGAGCTGGCAATTTCACAGGCATTTAGCTTGGGATACCCTCTTCCTGGGTCCTGGTATGCATTCTTGTGTAGAGCAGCATCTCCTTATCCACCCAGGACTTTTATATATATATCAAGATTACTAATTCAAGTTAATAGATACTGAGCACCTACTCTATGCCAAGACACTATTGTAGGTGCCTGGAAGTCATTGGTGGACAAAGTATGCCCTCAGAGTTCATAGTGGGGTTGCAGGGAAGACAGTTAATATAAAAATAAAGTGTACAGTATGTTAGAAGGTAAATTCTTTGGGGGAAAAGAGACTGTAGGTGAGGGAGCTAGTCAATCAGATACTGGAGAAAAGGAATTGTAGGAAGAAGGAACGGCTTAGAACAAATGCCCTAAGGCACCCAGCATGAAACCAGAAGGCAAGAGCAGATATCACTGGCTGAGTGAGGGAGATGTCAGAGAGGTAAGGAGGGACGGCATGAAGTAGGGCCTTGTAGGCTATTTGTAATGACTGGCTTTTACTCTAAGTGAGGGGGAACCATTGCAGGCTTTCTCACAGAGAGACTTACATGTTTTAAAGAAGATTAGCTTGGCAGTCTTATTGAAATAGACCATAGGCAGCCAGGGTGGAAGCAAGCAGACCCACTAAGAAGCCTACTGCAGCAATCCAGGTGAGAAATGATAGAGGCTAAAAACAGGTATGGATCATGGGAGCAATGAAGAGTCAGTTATGAACAGAGGAGGGTCTTTATCAACCACCTAGACCTTGCCCTTGGCCCTCTATCCGACCAACTAACCAACAATTACTTACTGAAAGTCTTCACTGTGTAAGGCACTGTTCTAGGTTCAGAATACAACTGTAGACCAGCAGGTTCCTCCTTGAGCTTGCATTCTAGTCAGTGGAGATAGATAAGTAAATTCATAACATGATAATGGTCTACAATACAAACTGCTACAAAGAAATCAACAGTGTATAATCTTTTACAAAAAATGGTGGAGTGGAAGCTAGAAAAAGGCTCAGAGGAAGTGACATTTGAACTGAGGCCAGAAAAAAACCAAAACCAGCTGTGCTAAAAGTCAGGAGAAAATCATTCCAAGGAAAGGGAAATTGCTTTTCATGGCTGAATTACAGAAAGACCAGTGTTTCTAAGCCTCAGGGTATATGTATATCCGTAAACAAGACAGACAAAATCCTTGTTCTCAGTGAGTTAACATCCTGAACCATGCTTCCTCAGCAAGGCCTTGAGAAAGCAATTCTGGAGGCCTGCGTCTTGCTAAGTTTCCGGTGAAGATGGCTGTTTCAGCTTGGGTTCCTGTTAGCACCTCTTCAATGACCTTCATGTGCCACAAAAAGAAGCAACCCTTTTTACACATCTAATGCTTCAACCCATACTTAGAAAACCATTGACACAAAGCTTTATCTTTGCCTGCTGCATTGACAATCTTTCACATAATTCCAGAGCCTCAGCTTTGTCTTTGAATAGTCACTGGGCCTATGGTGGGGGATCTTCTCAGGATGAAGTTAAGAGCCTGCCCTCAAAGAAGCAACTAAGTCATCACCTCTTTCACAACAGAAAACAGCTTTTGACGTAACAAGGACTTTTGGCATCTGATACATCAAGATTTAAAACGTCTGAGTACCATGTTTCTATTAGATTCAAATTCAGGGAACTTTAAACTTGTCTTGTGTCTCCAGAAAAACTGCTCTCAATAGCAGCCTCGGAACAGGAATTGGCCCTTCCATGAAGCAGTGGAAGTTCTGCTTTTCCATTTTAAATAATTTTTTTCAGAGGTCATTCCTTTTTTCCAGTGTACCGTGTGATAGAAGGGTAAGGACCCGTATGACATGGTATTTTTATGGTAGGACATAGTTTTCCTGGAAGTGAAAAACAAGGAAATAAAGACTTCACTTAAAATAGTTCAACTTGAAACAAATATTCACAAATCAATTCAGATTCCGTAGCAATTTATTGATGGAATGTTTCCATTTTTTAACCTGTACTTCCTTGAGTTGAGAAGCACTGTAAAGAGGCCATGGCACCACTAGAGGGCAGTATTGGATAAGAAGAAAAAGGAAAACTTCCCATCCTATTACCATAAAATTAAATATTCTAGTAAACCTAAATAATATTTTAGCAAAACTGTTGCCAGTCAGAATTTATTTTATATGTATTTCTATAGCACTGCTAATACATACAGGTAATAACACCTGGCTTAAGGGAATACTATTCATATCGAGACGATCATCTTTAATGTCCCTACCAATCAATCGTGCCTCTCACTGAGTGCTTGATAAATGTTAGGCATCATTATTACTATTGATAATGTTACTGTTATTGTCATTACATCATGGCACAGAGGCTTATGCTGACCAATTGTTTAATTTGGTTTGGGAGTCAGAAACACTAAAACCAATAAAGAGTCCCAACACTTTTTATCTCTAGTGGACTTGGTCGCTCCTAGGGTAACTAGACATTGGTCTTCCAGCCTGCCATACATGGGGGAGGTACTGTTGGCATAGCAGTGTCCAGCGCAGAAATGGAAGGGCGATCCAAAATTCCTGCTTTGGTTTTGTTGCAGTGATGACGGACTTCACACTCGAAGAAGAACACTTTACTATACTTGCTAACTCCTTTTGGAAGTTACAGGTCCCATCTTCTTAAGCCAGCTTTAGCATGTCTTTCTTCTCATTTAAAGAATATTTAAAATTTGGGAAGAGGAATGATGTCCATTTGTACTTAAAAAAACAAAACAAAACTTATTTTGAAAAATTTCAGTCATAGTGAAAAATAGAAAAAAGTGTAATCAGCACTTGCATAGCCACCATCTACATCTGAAAATTGTTATAATCTTGCCACATAATGCTTTATCCGTGTGTATTTCTTCACTAAGCCATTTTGAATAGATTATATGAAATTTCACTCCAAAATACTTCAGCACATTATTCTATATAACAGTGACATTATTACTCCTAATGAACAATTATTTCCTAATACACTGGCCATATGCAGTTGCCTCAACTGACCCCCCAAATATTTTTTCTATCTGTTTTTTGTGAAGTTGAACTCTTACCAAAGACCATATACTATATCTGTTTGTTACATCTAAGGCTCTTATAAGCTGGGACAATGCTCCTTCACCCCTTTTTATTTTGTCAGTTTGTGAAGACACCAGGTTGGTTGTCTTGCAGCATGTCCCTAACATCTGTGTACTTGAACTTCATTGTGACTACAGTGCTTGAGGTTGGAAGTAGAGAGAACCTTTTGACAGGGTGGTATTAGGAATCTTCATGAGACACTTAAGGATTTCCTTTGTGTTTTAATTTCCTTTTCAGTTTTAATATCAATGTAAATTTTACAGTCACAAAAAATAGGATTGTGACATATTTCACAATTTAATAATTCCCTATATAATCTCTTTATTTTTTTCTCATGTTTCTGAGATTTTCACAAACTGTATTCTCTTGAGATTGACCATCTGACCATCTTCCACATGTGCTGCTTCCTCAGAGTCGGACATTTACCAAGCAGAGTGGATATCACACAGTCAAAGAAGCGGAGATGTTATCAGGGCTCACCTGGCTGTGCTTATGCAAATCAAGATTTAGAATTGGTCTATTAAAGTTACTCTGTAGAATACTGTTTTTATAAGTAAGAATGTTTTTTAGTAATGCCCCTAATTAAAAAAAAAACCTACACTGTAGTGTTTTTGTTTTGTTTTGTTATTGATCAAATAGATCTATAAGGTCAAATGTCCGTGGACTAGTTGTCCAAGGCTGGTGGATAAAACCAACATTCCTTGGCAAATAGAGTTTACAACTCATGTGGACAGTTTCCCACAACACTTTAACAAATGTTTCCAAAAACAAGTATTTATAGTATTAAGGTTAAAAGTAGAAGTCCTAAAAACTAGTAAGATAAATTTTTGAAGATTATAGGAAAACGTTTTCCTCATTTGTTACTGAGTGAGACAGAAGCTCAATTTTGTGATGACAAAAGACGGGATAAGTATAGATTTAACTTATGCATAACTGGTATGCATAACAAGTATGCTCAACTTATTTTATACAAACAAAGCTAGTTGTAAATTTGTGATTTGCATTCTCAAATGTACTCACAAAAATAACTTTTTTTCTCAGCGTTTTCTGCTTAAAACAAAACCAAACCACATGAATGCACAAAATAACTTTAATATAAGTTAAGACTGAATCAAAGATATTTGGAGCTTGAATAATTTGTTTCCATATAGAGAACTCTGCGTCCTATACTGAGCATCACTGAATTCCTTTTCTTTCCTTCTGTAATACCCATATGTATAAAACATGTAAAGTTCCCTTTCTTTCTAAATGGTTAAGCTGTCCTTGGAAATTTTATTTAAGTTTTTTGTGTGTGAAATTGTTTTAAGGAATGCTTGTTGCTCCAGGCTCTCACTTGAATCTTTTATTTAAGGTCAGCTTGATTGATAATGAGTGGAGACGCGCTGAGGAGAGAAGGGGATACGATTCCAAATGTTCATCCTTTTAGCTAGATGGGCGAAACAATCTAAAACCAGTCCTCTACCTTCCGAGGTAATGGAGAACAGGCAGGCCCAGAATGGCCTACCACGGCAGGCGTTCCTTCCTCACTGGCCTGCCTACCTTTTGTTTCTCTGCTGTTGTCCATTAGACAAACCTGACAGCCAGGTTGCCTTCGGCCTAGTTGGTGTGGGAGAAACTTCCCATTGCTCGTTGGATATCTTTGCATTTTCCTTCTCCTGTGGAGAGCCGAAAGGATGAGAGGAAATAAGGTCTGTACGTTGACTTGTTTGAAACACTGGGAACGAGAGTCTCTGTCCTAGCTGTGTTGATTTTGGATTTATCAAAATAACTAGAGGTTAACCAAAAGTCCTGGTCCCTTTTTACGAAGACCATGACCTCTCTCTCTAAATGGTTGATCCTGGAAAAGCAGGTATGTGACGTGAAAGTGGGCATTCACCACAGGGAGCAAGGTAAGAGCCGAGGGTCCAGAGCTTCACATGACCACGGAAAGCAAGTTAGGTGGACTCAGAGGTAAATTGGGAGTGGTCCAGCTGAGTAGATGACAGGAGGGACAACCTTTGAGGGGTGTGGTGGTTTAAAATATGTCCACCAATTTTCTGACACTTTTCCTATCATATCAAGAGGTCAAGTCTATGCTCCCTTGTACCTGGGCTGTCCTGTGGCAGCCTTAATGAATAAATGAAGTGATGCTGTGTGACTTTGGAAGCTAAGTTGAAAAGAGAACTGACTCTGGGCGATGAACCCGTAATACAACACACAGACGATGTACTGTGGAATTGTACACCTGGGACCTGTGTAGTTTTTGCTGATCGATGTCACCCCAGTAAATTCAACAATAAAAGTCATGCAGCTTCTGACAGTGCCTCTTGGGACACTTGCAAATGAAGTCTCAGCTGTCATGTGAAAAGTCCACCTGAGGTCACCAAGTGGGGAGGCCTCCTAGAGAGAAGGAGAAAGAAATGTCCCAGGAGCCCCAGCTGTTCTAGGCTGCAGCTGTGTGAGTGATTCCAGGCCAAGTGCCAGATCTGAGAGAAGACGCTTTCGAGATGACCCTAGCTCCAGCCACAGCCCACCTGCAACTGCATGGATTCGAGTGAGAACTGCTTAGCTGAGGGCACGTAGCCCAAGCTCAGTGTGCAAAAGAAATCGCTATCATTGTTTTAAGCAATGTTTGGGGGTAGCTTTTTATGCAGCAGTAAATAATTGGAACAAGGCACTAAAACATTACAGAATACATTGGAACAAAGATGATGAGGAACTCAAGTTCTCTCATGAAATTCTGGGGAAATGCAAATTAATTCCATACTTGATGAAGTGGCTGGTGCCCGTGGGAGGAAATTAGTTAAAAAGCCCTTCTCTCCTGCATGTGTCCTTCTCTGCTGTGTATTTGTGTGAAAAGCAAAGGAATAAACTTCATTTCCTGTTACCAGGGATGGCTTCGGAGAAGTTGGGACTGTGGGGGAGGAGAAGTAACTTTCCCTCTACCCTTCTGAATTCTTGTTTGAATCCTATAACAAATTACAGATTAACAGAAAAAAACGAACAGTGTATTAACATGTATGCCTCGCCTATACAGGGGACATACCCAGGGGAAATGAGTAACTCCCTGTGGTAGCTTAGAATTCAAGCTTAAAAAATCATCTTAATAGGGAAAGAGGAGGAGGGCGCAGGCCTCTTAGAGGAGAGTAAATTATTTTTAGGGAAGATGAACGCACCCTTAGACGAATAAATGGGAGCTATGATAGTTGGTAACAGGTTTGTCTGGACATGTATCGACTTCTAGTCTCATCTCCTGTGATAATAGCCAATCTTTCCTGGTTGATGAAACTTCCAGAAAGGGCATGTATGCCAATTGAGTTCCATTAGGAGGACTGTCTTTAGGCAGAAAAAGGCTGAGGGGAGGCTTCCGAGAAAGCCCCTCCGGCCTTTGCTCTTTTTCAAGTGCCTACAGCTCCAAACCATCAATGTACCAGAGCAGCATGTTCTGGGGTGGTATGTCCGGAGACCTGCAGTCCTATTTGGGGGTGCCATATCGTGCTAGCCTTTAGGACCAGGAGATGGAAGGGGTACTCTTCTGGGCAAAGCTTTCTTCCTTGACCAAAAGAGATCCAGGAAGAGAAAGGCTTCCCTTCCAGCCTCTGCGAGCCCCGTGGGGGGGGCGGGGGGGGGCTGGTGCCTGGTGTCCACTGTGCAGCCGCGAGACACAGATGCCAGCTCCTGGCGCAGCGGAGGGGGCGACGGGAGGCCACCAGCTCTGTCTCCATTTTGCTGCTGAACTCATGAAGCTGGAACTGCTGGCCACTGGGCTTCTTGCTAGATGACAAATGTCCTTACTGTTTAAATTCCCATTAGTGTGATTTCCTATTATTTATGGCCAAAAGTGTAACTGATACACTGGACATAATGTTGCCTCCAAGGAATGAGTGATTGCAGAAAAATTTTCTAAATTTTAAAATTTTTAGTGTATCTCCCAAGAGTTTGCTTGGTTCCAAAAGTGACAAAGCTGAAGAGAGAACAAGAACATAATAAAAGCAGCGACTATTTTGCTGGCGTGTCCTCTCCTAGGACGCTGACCCCACTTTAGCAAGTTGAAGTAATTAGTGAACAGATTTGTTTTTGTTCCTTTTGTTTCTGCAATTTTTCTTGTGTAGAAAATGATTTGGAATCTAAAAGTGAACTATGAAATGCCATGTCAGACAGTTACTTTAAGGATTTGGTAATCAGAAGTTGTCAGGGGTTGAAATAAATGCCTCTTAATAGTGTAGGATTGCCAGCAGTTAGGGGCTGAATTCTGTCTCCCGCAAATCCGTATGTGGAAGCCCTAACCCTCAGTACCTCGGACTATGACTGAAGTTTGCACATAGGGCGTGACAGAGATAATTAAGGTAAAGTGGGGCTGTCAGGGTGGGCCCCAGTCCCACGCACTGGTGACCTTACAGGAGGAAATTAGGACGCGGAGAGCCACACACGTGCAGGGGCAGAACCCCGGCGGGAAGACAGCCGCCTGCCACCCGGGCAGAGGCCTGGGGAGAAACCCCACCTGTCAGCACTTTGACCTTGGGCTCGCAGCCTCCGGAACGGTGGGGGGATAGCTTCATCCAGTCTGTAGTACTTGGTTCGGGCAGCCCTAACGAACGAATACCACGATGAGTGACATCTGACTGCTGGTCATGCAGGTTACAGTTTTTTAATTCCTTCATTTCTTCACTCATAAATGAAGGGATGAAACATTTGCCTCTGAAGAGACATTTCCAAGTAAATTAAAATACTATGTTAATATGCAGTGCCCCTTCTTTGGAAGGGCTTAATTTTTTTTTTTTTTAATGAAAAGGCAACCAGCTGTGTTGAATAGACATTTATGGATTATAGTTTGAAGGTGGCGTTGACTTATTAGGCTGCCAGGTTGCCCACAGGTGTCAATCCAAACTTGAAAAGAATGAGGGACTTGGAAAAGCAGTGATGTGATGAGAGAAGGATTTTTCATGGACGGAGATCCTGGAAGCCACTTGTAACAAGGAGCGCTTTGTGAAGGAATCAACGGGAAGCATTGATTGTAGACTGTGGATAGCTGTGAGACTACGATGTCAGAAACGACGCTAACGCTTTACACTTACTAGTGAATAAGGAAATATTGGAAAGGTTTTATTCTTGCTGAGAGTACTCAAAAGAAAAATTAGTTTCCTAAAGAACACGATCCAAGATCTGTTGGATTGACTTCTTTTTAAGGTTGTTTGGAAGCAAATTTGTTTCCTTTGTATAATAATTCAGGTGATTAGTTTTTTGGCCTAATTATAAATTCAGTTCTCAAAACATTTTGTCCCTAAGTGGATTGCAATGCTGTTTTCTATTTAATTTCCTAAAAAAAAGAAAATCTAATGGAAATGTCCTACCTAGTATTTGTTATTACATTTTGTTAATGGAAATATGTAGTTATTCCTCCTTTTTCCCCTCTCAGGTCATTTTGATGCTATGGAAATTACCCAGGATGCTTTCTAATAAAATAAAATAATAGATCAGCAATCTTATCTAGGTTTTCTCAGGTCTGTCTTGCAAAATTAGCCATCAGGAAATAACTTACCTATCAAAATAGAACACTAGTATATACAACAAAATGGTAATTCTTGACTGTGGTTCATAGCAAAAGATGCAGAAAACGCTGAGATTTCAAAGTATTTTCTTGCCCAGTTTTCAGTGACATTCTTGGAAATAAAAGCCTGATTTATAAAGTTAAAAAAAAAGCCAATTCTCTTTGATATATTGCTATACAAATTTGGGAAAGGCTACTGGATAAAAATTGGAAAAGGCAACTAATTTTTCTTTAATTTTGTTTTGTTACCAAAAATGTAGCCAATTTGTTAGAAGATTAGACTAAATTATCTCTTTTGTAACTGCGAGGTTTTATGGCTTCATGACAGACTATAACTATAGTAGCCAATGTTTATCTAGCATTTTCTTTATGCCAGACACTATCCTTAGTGCTTTGTAAAGTAATCTGCGATGCTCCAGGGTTATACTGGATGAGAAAACAAATAGCTCCAAATCAGAGGCAAATTTCGATAATTAAATTCTAGAGTTTATGTTTTAACTAGAAAATGCATTATCTTTGTGGCCCCAGTATTCTGAGGGATATGGGGAATCTCATCTTTAAGTCAAGGACTATAAAACCCATTCCTTCCATTGCTAGCAGTTGGCACATAACTACTTGGAATAAAGACTCCATTTCTCATCATCCCTTCCAGGTAGGTATGGCCATGTGACTAAGTTCTGGCCAATGGAATAGAAATATAAATATTGTGGGATAACACGCAGGAACCTGCTTTATGAGGCTACATACATGCTTTAGTTAGATTATCAGATCGTACTGTTTTTTGTTGTTTGTTTGGAAGGGACTTTTGTATCATGAAGTAACACATGCTAAATGATTTGTGTCCTACAATGAAACAGGATGACAGCCAGCCAGATTGTTGTGTGTTTCATTTTTTTAAAGATGAAAACAATAGAAAGAAGAAAGTTGAAGTCAAGCTATTAAATCAACCAATTGAAGTCAGCAGAGGACATGAAATAGTAAAATAGTAGATATTAGAAATAGAACAGATCTGTCAAGTCTGTGTTAATCCTCGAGTCACTGGGGAATTGATAGGTTCTTATGCTCAAGCAAAGAATGCGTGTGCTTAATATGTAACAGTTCTGTTTATTTATGAACTCGGTTTTCTGGATTCTCAAGATCATCTGCCACTTCCTTGGAAAGAACAACTCACACTTTAATATGTCTCACTGCTGTGTAATTTATTTTTTGACATGTTGTCCAAATTTTCTCCTATTTATTCATTACGTTATTCATTTTGGCAATTTTCAAAACTAAAGCTCATCCACAAAAACTTTCTCCTCTCTCTCTCTCTCTGTACTTTTTACATCCTTAGCTAAAAATGTCTTTCTCTCCTATCTGGCTGACTAACTCCTACAGAATCTTGGCTCAACTCGTGCATCTCTCTTTCTGAGAGTCCATCCTTTCCAGAAGTCTGATGTGGAAGCCCCACTGTGTGCTCCAGCCCTCAGTGCCTGTCTCCACCAAAGCACTTATTACTGAATGCTGCAGTTTCGTTGAAGTCAAAGACTATATAGGTCTTTCAGCTCTGAGTCTCCAGATTCCAGCAAGGTGACTGTCTTATAGCAACTATGCAATACCTTTTTTTAAAACACATTTTTCTCAGCTCTGAGATAGAAAAAAACTCCAACATTTTTCTTTACTACACTTTTTGAAGAGTGGTTCACATATAATAAAATTAACTCTAAAAATTGTACAGTTTGATGAATTTTGGCAAGTATATAGAGTCCTATGACCACAGCACAATTACGATGTAGAACATTTTCATTACACCCCAAAGTTCTATCTGCTTCTTTGCAGTCAATCCCCCTGCCGACCCCCAGCCCCTGAAACCACTGCTCTAATTTCTGTCTCTATAGTTTGCCAGTGCTATATTGTCATATAAACGGAATCATTCATAGCATATTCCTTTGTGTCTGATGTTTTTCACCAGGCACAATGAGTCTGTGATCCACCCATGTTGCACATATCATCAATACTTTATTCCTATTCAAGTCTAACTGGTGTCCAGTATATATATGCATGGTCTAAACGTGTTTATTCATTTGATGGACGTCATAGTTGTTTTCAGTGTTTGGCTATTATGTATGGATAATGCTGCTATGAACATTCTCAACAGGTCTTGATATGAAAATATATTGTTCTTTTTCCTGGATAACTATATAGGAGTGGGATTTCTGGGTTGTATAGTAAGTGTGTGATTATAGTAAAATGCTAAACTTTTCCAAAGTAATTGAACCAGTTTACACTTCTACCAGCAGTGTATGCAGTTTTTAGTCATTAGCGCTTTTAAAATGAATTATCCTTAGTATATACGTACTAGATTTTTGGTTTTGTAGTTGTCAGATATAACTAAGTACTAAAAAAAAAAACCCCAGTGTGTGGAAGTAAATAGGTAAGGTGCTGAGGTCTAGCTTGTTTGGTTGCCAGAGTAGAAAGATGTTGAAATAAACCCATTCCTCCCCAATTTTCTCTGGCAATACTTGAAATTCCTCTTTGCAGTGTCTGCAAATCCACCCCCCCTCCAATATTTTGTTAGAATTCAGTCTTCAGGAAGCTGATCTGATAGGATCACACCATCAAGGGTTAGCAGGACCATTTTCAAAAGGCCTAGCTAAAAGTTGGGTGGGGAGAGCCATTCTGAGAAAGGAGAGTCTTGAGTCCAGGGATGAGCAAAAAACAGGCAGAGCAGATGCCGTGATGAGGGAGACGCAGCAGATGACGAGCAGCCGGGGTTCCAGTGGCCCTGAGCACGAAGCCCGTGTCACTGCTCTGCTGGCTGTGGCAGTACGTCTGGGTTTGAGAACTTGTGAAGCCACTTTCTAGTCACGGCTTCAAGGGCACCCTGTAACCTTCCCTGTAAACAGCTGATACTTTACCCTCTGGGGGACTCTACCTGCATTTAAATGACTGTTGTGGGCATTGCATTCAGATATATTAAGTGCAATATAGGCTTCATGAAGGTCTTTTTTTATTTGGTCAGTTTTTTAAACCTTTTTTTTCTGCCCTTTAATTCTCTTTTGTTAAACCTTGTCAAGAGAAGGGTTTACTCTATATCTACCATTTCGACGGTGTCCCCTTCGGATTCATTTAATCTCTTTTTCTGCCCTTTTAAAATGTCCTACTCAGTTAAGAGTGGGTGATCTGTGGCACTCTCATACATCTCTTTCCACTACAGTCCCTCTCAGACCCAGAAAACAAAGTCGTGAAGTTTTAGATGTGACTAGGATGTGCCTTTCTGGTTTAGTCAAAAAATACTCACTATAGTTCAATGAACTCGAAGTGGAGTTCAAGTTGACCTGAGATGCTATAGAAGGAGCCTTCTTAATTTCTGATGGGATATAGTTATTCTTTTGTGACTTTTTTGGTTATCTTTGAGATAAGCACAAGCATCTTTTCATGAGAGAAGTTCAGTCCTAGTCATTTATAAAACGCCTACATTTTCCTGGAAATTTTCCTATATTCCCTTTCTATTTATAACTGCATTTGTTTTGCCTTCTTTGTGTTCCAGCATAATGTTTGTTTATAAAAAAAGATGTCATGTAATCCTTTCAATGCCCTCTATGATAGGAAAGATGAAATGAAATTTTAATGGAGTAAATGACCCGCTAGGGAAAACACATGTCTTTGCAATGATGTCATCAAATGATGAATCCGCGGCCCATTGTTCTCTGGGGACCTGCTGTTTCCATAAGCCGTCTAGCTCACAGGATGGTTTTTCTTTCAAGTAAAGCCATCTCGAAATTATGCTGAGTGTGAGGGCCAGGAGTTAATAGGAGTGAAGGGATTTCTGAATATAGCAGTACAAAGGAGGTTCCTCTGTGCTTGGCAGCTGGGGCTCCAGACTGAATGGAATGAGTCAACGTTTCAATTAAAGTCTTGTTAAATCTGATGTCAGTTATAGCACTATTTGACACCTTGGATAGGGCTGGCTTGCTTTTTAGCTACCAAGTGCCCAACCAGTTGTCCACAGAAGGTGGATATTTACCACTGATTGATGTCAGAGTCTCCTAGTCATTCTGCATTGTCTCGTCTCTCCTTCTCCCATTGGAACAGCACCTCGCAGGTTTAGATGGGCACGTGAGTGGCCAGAATAAACCACACTATAAAGCCACCTTTGCAGCTAGATGTGCGCATGTGGCTAAGTTCTGGCCAATGAGACATAATCACAGTCATCAAAGAACACCCTGTGGGAACAAACTGTCTTCAGAAGACAGCAAAGATTACCATATGACTCCCTCTCCAGTCTTTTTTTTTGGTGTGTGTGTGGGGGGGCTTCTTCTTCTTTTTTTAAGTCTTTTGCTTTTTCCTTTGGGATAAAAAATTGTATGTCATGTCTTAAGCTGGAGCAAACATCTTGGACTATGTGGTACCTTGAAATAGAGGCCACATCTGTAGAGTAATGAGATGAAGGGAGCCTGGGTGTCTGAGGAGCCCGTGGAACAAAGCCACTGTATCAGCCGGGGACTACCTACCTCTTGACTTCTTGAGAGCTTTAGTCCCTGCCACTTCTGTGCTCTGTGCTAGCAGCAGAGCACTTCTGATGCAGTAGGCTGCCGGTTGTGAGGACTCTAGGAGAGAGGTGATTCAAAGTGGGCATGGCAGTGCTCGCACGGATTCCCAGAGGTGGTCGGGTAAGAGAGCAGACGTTGCCTGTTGTAGGACAGGAGTCCATTGTGCTGGGTCTGCCCTTTCACCTGCACTCAGAACACCTGGGCGCTGTTCTGGTGATGCTTTAGTGTCTGCAGCAAACGGACGAATCTCCCCATCATGCTCGCTCTAGAGGTCAATGGCCCTGAGGCACCTGGTCTTCTTATTAGCAGCTCTGTCAGCTGTACTGGGACGTGCTGGGTGGGCCAGGCACATGCAGTTGCATATGTCATTGCCTATTTGTGACAAGTTTTGTTTCGCTTTAACGTTAAAGAGGTAGTTGCAGATAAGTCGTGAGAGATGGCAGCCTTCCACTGCTCTTATCCAACTCCATTTATGAGACAGTAGGGCAATGAATCCCAAAATGCTTTGCAAAGTTAATGACAGGCCCAGGAATAGGGGTCCAGAATAGTGGAAAGAAGACCAACCCGGCAACTGGCACCTAGATTCTAGTCCCGGCACTGCTGTTAGAAATGTGACACTGAGCAGACTACTTAACAGAAAAGCTTCCCAGGCTTTATACATGTGAAATGAGGGAGTGGCTTAGATGATTTCTAAGATTGTTTTTCGGACCCATCACTCTATGATAATTCCTATCAGCTTTAGATGAGACCTACCATACATTTTCATTTTTTTCTCTGAAAGTATTCAACTAACCTGTTAAGTATAAATATAGTAAAAAATATTATTGGTCTTTTCACTAGAAGAAATAGAGCCAGTTTTTCTCATCTTGGTATATATGTGTTAGCGTCAACATGAGTAACAATAAGAAATAAATAGCATGTCAAGTGTCCTTTGGCAAGTGAAACGGTACCAGGTTTTTGATTTAAACTTTAAAAGTTTATACGGCAACGAACCAGGTTCCTGCAGGGAGAATGTGGAGGCGGGAGGCTCGGGCGGCCGGTGGGCCCGGGTTTGAGTCCGGCTGCTCCTCTTACCAGCGCTGTGACCTGGCCGATCGGCCTCCCCGAGTGTGCTGGGTTTTCTCATCGTGATTTTCCTAACTATTGCTGGCAAGACTGAACCCAAATTTAAACACCCATTTGGACCATTGATTTGGGGATCAGTCCTACAGGTGGTTAGTCTGTCTTACCGGCCAGTTCTAGGTGACTCCTCTCAGTTCTGGGAGCAGTTGGGTTCCCGGGATGCCGTAGTACAGGAACCATGAATAACAAAGGGGGCTTGGCTTGGACGAGGGTGTGTCAGCCCTACTGGCCATTAGAATGATCTGGGCAGTTTCAAAAATATACAGATGTGCAGCTCCCGCTCCAGGGTCAGATTTAGGTGGTCTAAGGGTGGTGCTCAGACGTCGGTACAGATGTTTTTCAATCTCTCTGAGGGATTCTTTCATGCAAGCAGGCTTGAGCCTCATTGGCTTAGACCAAGCTTGTCCAAACTGCAGCCTGAGGCCGGCCGCAAGCGGCCCAAGATAGCTTTGAATGTGGCCCAACACAAATTCGTAAGCTGTCTTAAATCTTTACGAAAATTATGCACGTACGTTCTTTTAGCTCATCAGCTATCGTTAATGTTAGTGTATTTTATGTGGGGCCCAAGATAGTTCTTCCTTTTCCAATGTGGCCCAGAAAGCCAAAAGGTTGGACACCCCTTAGACTTAGCAGGGTGACCTCAAGCTGCCTGGTGGCCTCACTGTGGGACAGAGGTGGGAGGAATATTGCTGAGCTGACCACAGAGCCCACGCAATGGCCACATTGTGGAAGCCCATTAGTTATCTGCTGAGACCACCTTAGCTCCAGTATAAATACCTGAATGTGCATCAGGCAATGCTAGAAAATACACAACCAGACATTTTAACTTCATTCTCACAGGTGGTAATAAAAACAGTAAAGGCACAAGACTTCATTTCAAAAAAATGTTAATAAAAACATAAACGTGATCCTCAATACTTGGTTTTCTAACCACCTCCCCGTTGTAAACTTGTCTATAAGTGTTCCCAACATCAGAGATCAGAATCTTTTGTTATGAGGGCAGTTGGTGGTTTTGTTCCAAAGCTATAGTTACGAGGTAAAAAAAAAAATAATGAAAGAAAAGAAAAGAAAAATAATTTAATAAATAAAACCACACACACACACACACACACACACAGTGCCAAAAAAATGTTTACCCATTTTAAGAAAGGAAAAAGTTCTATTAAAATTGTACTGATATATACCAATAACAGAAGATGAACACAAATCACATTTGACTTCTGCAATTATAAGAGGTGCTCAAAGTGGTAAGTGGCAGTGTCCAGAAATGCCCAGAAAACATCTCCTAAAATGCGTATACATGTTTTGGCACACAGAGTATGTATGTATGTGTATATGTATGTGTGTGTGTGTGTATTTATATGTATATCTGAAAAAACTGGACTAGACCATATGTGAGAATTTGAAATGATTTTTCTCAATTTAAACAAAGAATGAGAACTTTATGTACTTTCAGCTTGATGAGTCCAACACTTGGGCAGCAGCTAGACAGGGGGAGGAGAGAGAAAATTGTTTCAGCATTTCCCAGATGCTTTTCGTATCACATGCAGTGTTATGCATTCAGCCACCCATGAACAAGCTTGCAGGAGAGCCAAGGAGCAACAACAATGCCATAATTTTTCCTTTGAATAAATGCTTGCAGCAGAAAGTGCAAAAGTAACTCTTTAGTAGTTTTTCAGTTTGCAAAATCCTACAAAAAGATATGCGCGCTCTCTCTCTCTCTACAAATATGTTTTTGCATCTGAGATACCATTTTAATTTTATTAATATAGTAGAATTTTACCAATAAACTTTATTAGGCAAAGAAACCCCACGGATTTTGATCCTATGTAAGGCTCACCATTTTGTCCTGTTTCCTTAAAAGTGACTCACTCGCCTGCCCACTTCCCTTGTTTTCCCCATGGCATCATTCTTCCAGTCGTCCGACTTTACTCGGTCATCATAAGATGTTTTCCACCTTTACTTCCTAAGGCCAGTCATCTTCCTCTTTCATGCCACTGCTGTGAATAGTACAGACCCTGTATGTCCCATACCTGGACTCTGGCATACTCTCTTCCAGTGTCCTTGCTTGCTGGCTGTCTTCCCCAAGTTACTGTGAGCTCCATGGCCAGATTAGGCTCTTTTTACAAGATTTTTTTTTTCAAAAAATCATATTTTCATTTAACAAGCATTTACAAGTACTTTAAGACTGGAAAGACCATGGACTTAGATGGTCTGTGTGCTATAGAGAGGGCTCTGAGTTCAGATCCTGCCTCCAAACTTACTAGCAAAACACTTGGCTCCTCTGAGCCTTAATTTCTTATCTATAGCATAGAGATAAAAGTAAAATTTCATGGGTTGATGTATGTGCAGTACATACATCATGTGCAGTATCTGGAATACACTCTGTAAATTATGGTATTTAAAGAATTTAATTCCAGAATATAAGCTACTTTCAAGTTCCACTACGACTCCAGTTGTGTTACCAAATTTTCTGCTAAAACAACTGCTCTATTTATTGTCCAAGACATTTCTTGTCCTTTTTTTTCAACCTCTTATTTTGAATCTTGTGCTTAGAATGCTCACTCCTAGTTTTTTAAAGTCTTCCTCTTCTAGAAATTGTTCAGGTACCACTTCAACATACGGTGCTTTCTACCTCCTATGAACTCTGAACAATTCTACAGACCAATGATAAGGGGGGGAAAGAAGAGAAAGAGAAGATTGTTATGAAAAAGTATTTAGGAGTTATAACAACAAAATAATAATCACAACAATAACAATAGTTGTCAAGAAATGTGAAAGGGAGACATTTCTTTGTTGGGAGACATTTCTCCATGGTTCTTTCATGTTTCTGCCTGTCTTTTGAGCAGAAACACTTACTGCTTTTGTTCCAGATGATCTCTTCTAGGATGTTTGTATATTAGCAGCTTTGGAATACAGAGATAATTTCTCACTCCAGAGCAAAGGGCAAGTTTGTTTACTGTCTACTATGACAAAGATAATGTTTCCTTTCAGGGCAAAAGTCGGGTAGGCTGACTTGCCTTATAAAAGACTTGGGTTACCCAGGCTCACACTCTGTTCCTATAATGCAACTCACTGCATATGCAAGGGTCACTGGGTCCTCCTTGTGTCACCCTATGGGAACTGGGGCTTGGGGGGGCAGCCCAAATGATGATACTCTGGCTACTACTATTACTGTGAGTACTATAGACCAGTTTCTGATTCATTGCCTGCATCCATGAAACCGTAGCAGGTTAACTTGTTATCATGCAAGTAGGATAAAATTTCAGACCTTTCACATTTCTTGACAACTATTGTTATTGTTGTGATTATTATTTTGTTGTTATAACTCCTAAATACTTTTTCATAACAATCTTCTCTTTCTCTTCTTTCCCCCCCTTATCATTGGTCTGTAGAATGATTGGTTTCTAGAGAACTTGCCTTTTTTGGAATGTTCTGAATGGTGGATTGAGCTGATTGCTTCTTATGCTGTCATTTATCTTGTTTCCATAGACTATGTATTTCTCCCCAAATTATTTTTTACATTGGTCTTTTGGCTTTCAATTACACACTGTTTCCTTGCCGCTTTAGAATTATTTGATTTTTTCCTATGTTTATTTCTGGTCTCTGTTACAACATTTAAGTGTTTTATGGACAGGGCTTCTTTTGATTTGCATTTAAAAATAAACTCCCACCTTTCCTAAGAAACATCATGGCTAGAGTAACAGAATTTGCTGGATGAATGCTCAGATACAACATGATTTAACAATGAGTCTGATTAGATAATGGCCATCCTTTTCCTTTTTGTCCACCAGTGGGCGCACTCCACACTGGATTTAGGAGCATTCCAAAGTCTGAGATGTTGCCTGCTTTGCATATCTGGGTGTTAACTGTTCCATAAATGAAGCTGAATTAATTAGTAAGTGTATAAATATGTATGATCAAGTAGAGTCTTGGTCTGGTTACACTTCATTCTACACAGAAGCCCCAAGTGAGACCAGTGAAACCTCTTTTCATAGTTCTTACGACTGTGATTTCATTATCACTGCAGTTTAGTCTACTAAATAGTTTGAAGGCCAAGACCAAATCTTGAAAAATAAATTTCTACGAATTTTTACATTTTCCACCAACCTGAAAATGTATGTCAGTGCACACATAGCAACTGTTGACACACAGAACAGTGGCCTGATAGATATTCTGGAACTTGTACTACTTGGATAGTTACAAAATCAATAGGTTGCCTGTCCTCTGCATGGTAAGAATGACTTGAATAGTATAACTTGTATAGAAATGAAGGAAGAAGTGACCGAGGGTTGCCTTCTTAAGTCTTAAATGAAATTTCCTTTTATTGTTTTATATTTTGCTCAAGGAAGTTAGAGCTAACTGAATAATCAACTCCCAACTTAACTTTTTATTAAATCTAAATAGTTTATGCTAAGATATTTATTTAGATGCAGTGTTGTTTTTTGAAGCTTCATAGCTTCCCTGCAACCACAACTTTTTGAGGTCATACAAGATTTCAGCTAACCACCTTGAGTAGTAAGATACATGTGATGTAGTTACTGTTTTCTGCACCACAGTTGCTCATGCTCTGATGGGGAAGCTTGTTTCAGTGCAGGTGAGAAGCTCTGGTGAAGTGCCCACAAAGCCTGTGAATGTCAATGAAATAGTGTTTCTTCGAAGAAGCAGAATCAGTCCAGAAGGCAGTGCTTCCCTCTTTCTTCCCAGTTGGCTTTGGTGCAGACAGGGTAGTTGTTTACTGCTTCTCAATTTTAATGTTAAATCATTTTGAAGGAATAATTTCTTGGGAGATTTAATTGGGCCATGTGAGGTTGCTTCAGGTCCCCATGTATTACTTGACAGAGTTTGGAGGGCAGGGTCTCATCTTAATTATCTTTGCATCCCCTGCTCTCTGAGCTTGGCACTGTACTGGGCACATAGAATGTGTTTTGATTTGTGTGGTATACAAGGGTCTAAAGGAAAGGATTCAGACACTGTTATTGATGGTCACTACTCTGCCTTTGAAAATCAGTGCAGGTGGAGCACTACCGCACTACCGCCTCCCGTCACACCTGTATTTCCAAGCGATTGTGAGGGCTTTCTTCACCCAGGGCCCTTATTAAAGCCCATTGGGGTACAGCCCACGTGGACAATCCGTGCACGTTCAGTCCAGGTTTCTCTTTCCTTGCTTTTTGGGTAGTTCCCTGACTGGGAATCGAACCCAGGCCGCAACGCTGACAGCGCCAACGCCGAAGCCGTAAGCCACTACACCACCAGGGAACTCCCCAGCAAGAACTCTTAAGGGAAACACTCTCATGTGTGGCGAGGAACGCCGGATAAAGTTAACCCCAAGCAAATCAGTGAGGAGGACGCTTTGGCCTTTTTCCAAGCTGAGGGCAGCGCTGTGATCCGAACGCCTTCTTGAAATTAGCGCCTCTTCCTTTGTCTACCCCTGACCAGAACCCCTCTGCAGCTTTGGGGCAAGAATTTCTACAGGTGGCTAATTAAGGGGAACAAAGCAGGTTTATGTCACCTTCTCACTTTTTCTTCCATCCTGACGCCTCTTAGTCAGTCCTGGGAATTAGAAAAATTTAGAAGTCACTTTTCAAAACCTCACCTAAAACTGCTGTTAACTTCTAGGTTCTGTCTCTAATTTTGACCTCCGGCGACCGGGCCCGCAGTGACCACTAGATAGCGCTGTGGGACAAGAAATCTGCATCTCCGGAACCCGCCGGGAACCCAGGAGTCGGAGGGAGAAGAGGTGGGAGTAGTAGCTAGGGAGAGTGAGGAGAGGGAGATCCTGGGATATAACCTGAGGAATAAAAGACGCAGAAAGCAGCCAGACTGAATAAATGCAGTCAGCTCTGTCTCAGTGGATAAACACCACCAATTTATTAAAAACATGAACAGATTCCAAGGGGAACGGGGCGCACCCCCGAGGGGCGCAGGTTAGAAGAGGGCGTACACGTTTTCTGCGCGTTTGTCGGCTTTACCCAACCGCGCGTTCCGCGTAGGGGCTCCCGAGGGTAAACAATGCAGACGTCACGCTGGGAGGCCCCCGAGGCACCCTTTGGATACTTTTGAGTTGCACTTATGTCTCCTGGGCATGGACGTGCTTGGATTAGTTTGTGGAAAAGCATCTGAACTCCCGGATACGGGTGTCTCTCTCTTGCCTACTCCTCTGCTCTGGAAATTTTGCGTAGGGATCCGTTCTCTGAGGGACGTTTGCAGCTAGCGGTTTATATTACTTCCATTCCTCTGCAGCAACTATTTTCAAATACATTAAATCTACGCCTATGAGCGCGAATGCCTTGAGCAGCAGCACGAGTCCCCAGCACGCGGCTCCGTGTTGGAGAGAGGCGCGAAGTGCGCGCTCTGGGGGCAGATGCCTCTTCCCCCCGGCTTCCGGCCTCAGGACCAGGAAGCCTGCCACGGCTCTCGGCTCCCCGGAGGGTGACTGACTGCTCCACTCCAGGCTGATAGAAGCCTTTGCGGCTCTCGTCCAAATCAGCACCAGGGCATTCTTTTTAAATCCAGAATATCAACACCCAGAGTTACATTGTTCCCTAGTCAAAACATTGCCATAACAATTTTTTAAAAAATGCATAAAGAAAAGAAAAGAAAAAAAAAAAAAAGGCGCGCGCCTACAGACACACCACCTCAGCGAACTGTAAATCCCAGCCGGCTAGGGCTGACGTGCGCGGCAGCAGCTGTCCTTTCCTAGACAGGGCCGTTTCAGGCCGCGGCGCCTGCCAGGGCGTCTGCGGGTGCAGCGCGGCGCTACTGGGTGCCTGGAAGGCAGCTGCCGGGACTTCTCTGCTGTGGCACTGAGGCTGTCGCCCGCTCACGTGCGTCTGTGAGAGGGAATAGAGTGGGGGTGCGCAGGCCGGCTCTCTGCAGGCTGGGTATAGGGGCTCAGTGGTACTGCGGTGATGACGGCGCGTTGCGTGTGCACGTCGGGTTATTCACGCCCAGGACACGTTCGCGCGCTGGGGGTTTGTGCCAGATACTCGGATTGTGAGAGTTTACAGAGGAAAAGGCCTGTGCAATGTGTGTGTGTGTGTGTGTGTGTGTGTGTGTGGTCTCTTTGTGAGAGCTGCCCAGCTAGACTTCGAGTGGGCTGTGTGTACTCGGGGAATGTGCAAAGGTGGCGCGTTCCATTTTTCTCCATTCCCTCCATTCCAGTCTTCTCTCCGGCTTCCTCTGGGTTTGACTGGAGGCAGCCTATGCGTGGGGCGGAGTGTACAGGGCCGTTCTGCAAGTTCTTGTCATGCTGAAAGTAAGTTCGGAGGTTATCACGCTTGGCGGAGTGTAGGCCAAATGAGCAGATGGCAGATCAAATACAGAGGAAAGGTTTACTTTGGAGACAAGACCTCCGCGTTATTGTAGGCAGTTAATTCCAGGGTCGCCGCTCCCGCGTCTCCCTAGGCGCCATCTCCTCCACCCCTGGCTCACCCTCACAGGGGTAACCCCTGGGCTCCAAGAGTCCAAAAGGCACAGGGCTTGTGCTGCACGCACAGACGTGTGTAATCTGAACCTCTCCTGAGGCGCGTTTCTGATGCCCCAGTGTAAGAGCCCCACACTTCCTCCTGTGCGTCTAGTACAATTTGGCAACCATGATTGCCAGGCTCCCTGCTCCGGGCCAAGCGGTAAAGCGGAGGGCGGCGGGAGGAGGAGGCTAAAGGAGATGGTGCTGGCAGAAGGTCAGCCCCACATTTGACATCCATCTCCCCAACAACGGGGCTGGAGGGGGGGGGGCGCGAAATTTACAACCCTTTGTTGCCTTTATCCCGGGGGTTTCAGGGCAGAGCTGTTGGTCCGAATCCTCCGCCCGGGGCCAGGTTTTGCTCTGGGCCGGGTGAGAAATTTCTGTAGTGGATGGAACTTGCTCCCGAGAGGCTTCGTGTTAGGGCCCCTAGGTTTCCTTGCGTTTGTTGCCCACTGTCTTGGCTCAAACTAAGCCTCCCAGTCCGGTCCCAAAGCATCAAGGAGAGAAAGACAGGACTGGGAAAGCCATCCCATCGCCGAGCCCCGCGCGGGCGGCTGTCCGGGTTTCCAATCGCCGCTCGGAGATTGAAAAAGACAGAAGGCGCGCCGCGTGCACAGACAGTTAGTTAATGGAAACCCTGTAAATCGGTTTTAAGTGCACCCAGGACGGAGGGGGAGGAAGGTGTAGGGGGTGATGATGAGGGATGAGGGCTAGGAGGGGGTGGGGTCGGTCACAGATTCTTGCAGTTTTGAAAACGAGAGACTCGCTTTCCTTCCTCCTATTGTTCCTAATTTAGAAAAAATAAATTCATTAAAGAAAATCGCACGCATAGGGAAACCCGAGCTCCCCAGCCCGCCCCAAGCGGAGGAGTGCGCGCTTCCCTTGGCAGGGAACCCGGCCGCGGCTGTCCCCCTCCCCGCTTCCTCCGCCCTCTTCCTCGCACCCCCTCCCCCGCTCCCCGGCGGGGCACTGCTACTACCGCGATCGCCACCTCACGCCGAAGGAATGCTCGAAGTATGCACACGTTCCCAAAAGTAGACCTCCTTCACCGCCGGAGGAGCATACATCACCCCGTGGCAGCCGTCCACCTTCTCAGGCGTTTCGTAACCGAGTAAACTGAGAGCTGGGAACAGCCCTCTATTAAGTAGCCCGCGGCGCGGAGCCTCTTCCCACTCGACTCAGGCTAGCGGCCCCGGACGCGTCCGCGCGCTGGCAGCTGCCGTCCCTGGCCGTCTCCGTTCGTCCCGCCATTCTTGTCTCTCTTCCGGGGATCCTCCTCTTTCTTCTCCTGCTCCTCAGTGGCCCTGCAGCCGCCTCCATCCCTGCAGCCGCCAGGTGCTCCTGGAGCGCAGCGCCGATCGCCAGGACGAGCGGGGGTCGCTCCGAGCGCGGGCTTCTACGACGCCGGGAAGCCGCTGCAGCCGCCGCTACTTGGATCACAGCCGCCTCAGGTCCGTCTGGCTTCTGACCGCTTTCCCTCACCCCATCTCTCCCTAAGATCACTAAGGGAAGCTTGCTTCTAGCCGGTTCCTTGCTCCGCCCTAAGTCCTGAAAGATTCCGGGCGAGGACCGTTTGGACTTGTAAGTGTGGAGATGTGCCTGAGATTTGCCAGGTGTACTGGGGTTTTGTAATTCATTTGTATCTTTGAGGGAGAAAGAACTGAGGCTTTTCTCAAGAGCTAAGCTCCCTGTTCAATGTTTCTGTATGTAGAGGAATTTCATCTACGGAAACTCGATTTCAGTGAAGGGGACGCCCGCTTTTGCGGCCAGCGGTCCCTTGGTGTCTCGCGGCTGCAGCTCTGCCGGGGGTGCGGTCGTGCAGCCCGGGAGCAGGCTGCATTTGGGTGACGCATGGCGCGGAATTCTTTGGAGGGCGGGTTGAGTGCTCTGCAGCTCGTCGAGGCTGCGCGGGTGTGTGTGGCATCTCGAGACAGATTCCTGGTGGAGCGCTCTGGCTCGCTCCTCCGCTTTACAGAGCATCCGAGATGGCGGGTTCATCTAGCTCCAGGGGATTCGGTCTTGGCCGACTTTTCCCAGCTTCTGGAGAAAACTCCCTCTCTCGTCTTCTTCCCGGGTGCATTGGTCGAGGCCTTACTCGGGGTCGGTGGAACCTTCTAGGTAGTTTCCATCCCGAATCCTATCGAGTGTAGGGATCAGAGATGTGGGCGCCGGGTTCACGTACGGTGCGGAGACCGGTAGCCAGGAAGCAGAAGAGGTACTGCAAAATCGAGCATCCTCAGTGACCCTCGGGTGACCATTTCGGGGCTTTCCGGGACCCCCTGTCCCCCACCTCAACCCCCACTATGTGGCCTTCTAAAGTATGCTGGTACGCTGGGGGTGGGAGTGGGCAAGAAAGGAAATGAGCCCTAAACTCGCCCTTGGCCAACTAATGTTAAGGTCGTGGTGGGTAAGAGAGGAGGTGGGTAACGCGCACAGGGTCTAACTTCACGGGGTACGGGGGAGCTGTACTTTCCTTTTTTAACTTTCAGTTAAAGAATTGGCCTCTTCCAGCGGAGTGGGTAGGGGGCGAGTTGGCATAAGGAGACGAACCCCTTAAGACTACCCCTAACTTTCCTGACTCCCTCACCGCCCTCCCCCCACCCCGCCCCTCAACTGACTAAGTTCATTCATGAGGGTGAGGGAATCCTCCTTGCCACGTAGGGGCGGCCGATTTCAGACTATTGTATCTGAGCATGCTCAATGAAGTGTTGCTAAGCATTCAGATAAATGTTTTGGCTAAAAGGAGAGAAAACTTAAAAAACAAAAAGCTACGTATGGACGGAATGCCTGGCTGACTGGATGAACCGACTCTGTATGTTCAGATACCCGGACGCGATATGATTCACTCTTGCCTCTGAAGCAGGCAGCCAATAGGTGGCGCTCTAGACCCAGACAAAAGCGCTTCCACTGCAGTTTTTTGTGGCTATTTCAGCTGTTTTAAAAAAATATCTGCACACAGTTTTTCGGTGGATAGATTGTCGGCCTTTAACTTTTCGCGAGCATGACTGCCAACTGAGTTGGAAATTATTATAGCAAAGTTAAGGCCAGATGACGGGAACAATGGGCCAGTCTCACCTCTTGCTTTTCACGAATGTAGAAGAGGGTTAGAAATGTCAACAGTTGTTAATTAGGAAGAAAGAAATTGCTAAAGCCCTTGAATCTCCAGAGCAGCGCCAAAATTTTAATCTTGGCTTCATCAAAAAGAGCTCCGGGCAAATTTGGCACGCCTGCTCATCAGACATTTAAAATGCAATTTACACTCAGGCCGAGGAAAGCTGCCCTAATACATTGTGCCAATAATTTGGAAAGACATGGTTGCAGCTTGTCAGGTTCTTTTCTCCAAGAGGGCTCGACCTTGGGCTCATGTTTGGATTCCCAAGAAGGACTCTGTTTTTCATGAGGCCTAGCCTGTTGCCCTACAATAATTTATGTACCCCCAAGTCAGCTGTCCTTTTATGTTCCACCTCTGGCAGCTTCCCAGTTCAGTTCATTGCTAGCAGCTTTTGTCTCTTGATTGAACCTTAGAATACTTTAGAAGATTCCCTTTTGCCAACATGGATTAAGCACCTACTGTGTGCTGGGAACTGCAAAAGGTAAATAAGACTCTGTGTCTTTAGAAATAATAATCTAGTTCAGAGTAAGGATAAATTGGAATAGAACATAAACCTGTAATCTTCTGTGATAGATAGTTAAATGGAAAGATGAATTATTACTGAGAATTTTTATAAAACATCTCTTGGGGAAATAGACAAGAGCCTTTTGTCTCTTCTATTGCTCGTCCCTTTTTTATTATGTGTTTTAGAGTTGTTTTCCCCTCATTTTGGGTAAAGGAATTTTCAGATGTGAAGACAACACAGCTAGCAAAGGGTCAGATTTCAGTTGGGCCTTCTATATGTCTGTATAATCCATCGCAGATCCAAAGAGCTGCATTTTGTAGGCAGAACAAAATGAAGAAAAGAGAGAAGAGGTTTATTATACTTTTCCAGATTACCCGGAGACCACTGAAGTATAGTTACCTAAAGAGTTCAGCAGCTAGGAAAAAGTGGCTGGCCAAATAAAATCCCCAGCTGGAAGAGACATTTAGTCCAGTCAGGGATAAAGTGACCTCTGAATTAACAATCACCCAGGCAGGATGAAGTCATGTGGGGCCTGGTAAGGCCTTCACCCTGGATACTAAGCAGGACCAGCCTCCAGGAAAACAGGACCCTCTTTAAACTTGAACTCCCTCTTTCTTAGTGCCATGATTAAACTGCTGTAGATGAACTTGACTTCCACTGCTCCACAATAGGCCCATTATATGCTGGGCCGGGCCCTGTGGTTATTAAGGCAGATCTGGTTGGGCCCTGGTCCGGAGCCAGGCTCCAGTTCTAACCTGGTTCCAGGCTTGCCCGGGCCCAATTCTGATGTGGTCGTTGCTTCCTCCCGCAGATCCCTTCATGCGGCTGTGAGCTCCAAGGCTGAGGCCGAGCATGCGGACCAGGCTTTCCCCAGCGCTCGCCATCCTTGGCACGGCCCTGCTCCTGTCTCGCATTGAGGCAGAAGGTAAAAAGCTCTTCCTTCCCTCTCTTCCAGGGACACTGCAAAATTATAGAAAAAACAAACAAACACCAACCAAACCAAACCAAACCAAACCAAACCAAAGCAACTTTACCTCTATTGCTTGCTCTGTTTCCCCGCACTTAGTGTTTTCTCCGGGGATTTCTCTCCTCTAGAGAAACACCCTGTTCTCCTGAGGTTCGTCCATTTCCCAGCTCTCAAGTCCAGCTCTTTCGTATTCTTCCTAATTTAAATCGTATACTGCTGTGTGGTCTCCTTGCGCTTGTCTCTGCGGTGTGCTGTCCACACTGCCACCTACGCTGCCGCCTTGCAAGAGGACCAACCGTCCGAGAGGGGGCGACGGCTGCTCGCACCTCTAAGAACAGGATGTCCCCGGGTGCTACTCAGGAGCCCTGCTGCGCTGGCGAGCTCGCTCCTGTGACTGGTAACCACCTGGCTCCGGGCTGCGACCTCGGTGACCGCGCGAAATAAAAGACTCCAACAGCACCTGCTCTGCGCGTCTGTGTGTTTTGTGGGAAGCTCAGGCGGACGGTGCAGACAAATGAGTAGTAGCCAAACCGCCCAGGGGATGGGTGGCAAGCAGAGATCCGGGACCTCGGGTGTGTTCGTGTGGCCCAGGGTCGCTGCTGTCTCTGTTGTGCTAGCAGGGCTCGGAAGCGCGTGGCCCAGGCCCAGCCCAGCCCAGACAGGTTGGGTCTGATCCAAAGATCCCAACCCAGGAAGCAGGCGGGCGCCAGGCAAGCCCGGCATCCCCTTCCCCCCACTCCTTCCCTCCGGCATCAGACCTAAACTCGGAGTTGGTCGGGGGCTGGGAGATAGGTAGTCGTGACCTCCACATGAGCCCACCCTTTGGAAGTCGAAGGATTTTTGTTAGATTTTCAACCTCACTTTCTTCTTTTTCTTGTGTGCATTTGATGTCTTAATTTCTCAGTATTTACTAAACAAGCCACTTCTATATATGAACGCATTGGAAACTTAACAAACTAGATTTATTGTTCTGCAAGGTAAATGGGGTGGGTAATACCATAAAAGACATCTTAAATTTCGTGGTTTTCTTTTTCTTCCGACAAAGAAATACGTCTGATGGAGTTAGGGGAGAAAAGAAATAGTTCTGCCTGGGACACCTATGGAAGTTGGGGGGCGGGGTGTGCTTTAAATAAAAAGAGAGGCGTGAGAAAGGAAAACTGTTTCATGACGACGCTGAGATTTTAAAAAACTCTCTATTGTCTTTGGTCTTCTACTTAAAAATTGCAGGTACAAAAAATTAATATTAGGAAAACCAGAGAGTCTCTAAAATGTATGGCATGTTTAGAAAACTGACAGAAACATGCTGGCTCTTATCTGACTAATATTTTGTGAATGTAGAGGCTTTTCAGAGTGGCCTCTGTGAAGTAATGTTCAGATGAGGGTGCCTTTAATGCTCATTTCTATGTCGTTGATAGGAAGGAATTTTATTTGAGGAACTCTGGAAGCCCTACTAAAGATATTTTTAGATCACTGAAGTGGCCTATTGACTGCTCATTAAGAAAATAGTTGTTTGAAAATCAGAAAGATTTGAGAATTCTTAGGAAAAGAATTAGGTTGGAAATGATGTAAGTGGAAAAGTCAGTTCTGAATTGGATAATGGCTGGTTAGCAAAGTACAGTTAAAAACAACATTTTGCTATCTACATTACTGGTTATTTCCATATTTCTCACATTTTATTTTTTTAATTTGTATTTATTTCCACATGGCACAGCTCTTTCTTTTGCTTTCTTAAGCTCTCTTTTCTTGTCTCTCATCCCCTTACATCAGCATTTACTAATTATATTTTAGTAAGAGTCTTTGGCCTTATTCTTTAGTTTGGAACTGTTAAATAGAAATGTATTGCGAGCCACAATCATAGGTCACATGTGAAACTTAAAATTTTCCAGTTGTCACATTAAAAAAGGAAAGAATAACAGGAGAAATTAATCTGTATACTATACTTCACTTAACCTAATGTATCCTAATAACATTCTAATATGACCTAATAATATCACAGTATTATCATTTCAACATGTAGTCAATATAGAAATTATTAGTGAGATAGTTTACATTTTTTGTGCTAAGCCTTTAAAGTTGAGTGTATTTTTTGCGTGCAGCACATTTCATTTCGGACTGGCCACGTATCAAGTACTTGATAGCCACATGTAGCTGGTCGCTCCTGTTCTGGACAGCACCACTTGGATGTTAACTACCAACTAAAAGGTCCCAGGAGCCTGTGAAGGGCTAACAAAATTTGTGACCAAGGCCTTTCTAGAGACAATGGGCTGGAAACAGAATTTTTTGAAATATTTCTATTGGGGGGGCATTAAAATATTTTAACTTGCACTTCTGTTTCCTGCTATGTCATTTTAGTTTTAGTTCTAAAGTAGCCATAGTTACTTTTCTTTCCTTTTTGCAGTTCATACTTGAACTCTTATATTCATACTATTTTCCAATCAATTTCTATTTACTTAATATTTTAAATGTTGAAAATCCAATACATTTTTATATTATTTAAAAGGGTTTGGCATTCACTTTTTCATTTCTCCTTTTTTATAGTGATACTACCTTCATCTTGTTTTTCTTCGACCTACTTATACAAGGAACTTAAATTTTCATATTATAGTGGTTTGTCCTATAGAAATAAGGGTGAAAATGATTTTTTTTTACTTTTAGTATTTGTAATTTTTAACCACAGAATAGACTTTATGAGCCTTGTCACTTGGCCAGTGCTTGGTCTGACCTAGACATAATATGCAATAAGCAATTGAATAGTTAATCAATTATTTGAGGGCAGATCTTTAATTACCTCAAGTTTAGGCTAAGAGACTAATTAATATATATTTCTATAATCCTATGTCAAACTGAGAAATTTCAGACTAGAGGAGAACTTATAGAACATTGATTCTAATTCTCCTTTTCCACATGAGAAAATGAGGAGCAGAGAACCTTGAAAAATTCAGTGAACTAGCCTGGTGACTTAGGGACAAGGCACAGATAAGCCTCCTGTCTTGTAGTCCCGATGTAGTACTCGTTCGTCTATACTGTGCTTCTTTCTTGCTTTAAAATTGTTCAACCCAATCAGTTGAATGAGAGAACACATTTTATAATATGTGCAAATAATCTGTTACTTGTCTGAAATACTAACTTTTCAACTGGTTATTTTTGGTATGTATCTTACACAAATGAAGTGAGTATCTGTATCATGGCAAAGATCATTAAATTTATACTATCTCTGAATGAAAAATTTAAATCAATGCCTATTGAATATAGTAAAACCACTCTTTGCACACTGTTGTAGAGGGCACTATCTTTTTCAAGGTTGTTACCACAAAGATTAAACGAAAGGTCTTACTAGTTCATCCATTTTAGTAATGTGTTCTCAGTTTTTCTTTAACACATTTTATACACTTACCAAAACTTATTAGATGATTCTTCTCTCACCTGTCCAACCAACCATCCATCTATCTATCCATTGATCACTGTACAGTTGGTAAACTCTTGGACATATCTTCCTTTTGGATGCCATGATGAAAAAATTGTTTTTTGAAGTATGTCTCATGATAGACACTTTAGTTTGAAAATTGCTTGTCAAGTGTGTAAAATTAATATGCCAAATTTTATCTATGTCTGAAATGGAGATATCTGAATGCCATATATTTATTATTGACCAGGCATCAGATAATTTTTTATAAATAAATGTATACATATATATTAATAGCTATATATAAATATAGGTTTCTGAAGTTAATCCTTCACTCAAATATTTCTTATTCTTTATATTTAAGTCAGTAGGCAGAAAATTGCATGCACTGAGTCAGACAATGGGATCAAAGTTTGGCTGCTTATTAGCTATGTTAACCCCTCTGAATTTCATTGATTGATCTGTGCAGCTGGAATAATATGGCCTGCTATGCTGGGTTGTTAGGAGAAGAAAAAGAGACAATTATAAAGTGTTTTAGGGAACACAAGATGCTGCTTGTGACAATACAATGGCAGTTGTGAAATATTTTTATGTAAAAGAAAAGATTTTCAAAATTAATTAAAATACGACTGGGGTCCCTATTCACATCTACTTTGTCTTTTTCTCCCCCATAAAATGAACAAAAAATTATGAACAGAATGGTGATCCTGAAAGCCTTTATATGTGATAGAAGTGGCAAAAAGCTCTGCGTTGTATACATGCCTGGTGGCCATTCTTTTCTTCTTTTGATTCCCAAGTACCACATCTGAATTTCTATGATCACATTAAAATCCTCTGAAATGTTAAAGACTTTTCCCAACAGTCAATTTTTCAGTTTTTCTGGAATCCTGGTCATTTGGAAATCACCAAGGTGGGCCGCTGCTGCCTTTCAGCAGTTTTAACCTAGTGTCTGCTGCTTCAGGTCAATTTCCTTACAAGGTTGGTGGTACTGTTTTTCCATGTACTGATTTTTTTTAAAGCATGCTCAGGCCAGTTGTGTCTGCCTTTGCATTAAATTTGTCCTGAGCCATTTGCTACTGGGACAATATTTTATAATGATATTCTAAATACCTATTGTTCTATTAACATTTGTTGCATGCTTGTTACACTAAGTGATATGAGAGCTAAACCTTGCAATATGAGTACAGACAGCAGAATGTTGAATAATTCATCTATGCATGTAGATTAATAGTCTAATCTCACTGCCTGTGTATGGATAGTAAGAAAATAACCTTCATTACCTTACTAGTGTATCCAATAAGAAATAAAAAGCCATCTTCTACAGTTGTAAGCAGCTGTTTATTAAAACAAATGTTTTCTTAATTTGTTTTATTTCTATTAAAATATATTAATATTACACAAATCCCTAACCTGAGTTAAATTCTGTGACTCATGTCTCAAAGCTACTGCTGTATTTCAATTGATCTCTGAGAATACCTATCAAGAGATATTAATCTCTCAAAACAGATGTGAAAATTCTGACTCACAAGGAATAATTTCAGACTCAGATACTTACGAAGAGTATGGCTGAAAGTCTTCTTTTGTTGACCTGCTTCAAGAGTATTAATTTTTAATGCATCGACCATGCACTGACAGTGAGTCAGTACAATGCTGCATGATGAGGCTTGAACACTGCAGAGAGAATATCATTATAAAATATTTCTAAAACGTCTTTGTGTAATGACTATTGTACATGGAGGCTTTCGTTCATTGTGGGACACTAAAAACAAGTCAACACTTCATTGACACATGCATGATGCTCAACAGTTTTGTATGTAAACTCTTTCTGTACTTTTTGATTGTTCCTTTCATTGACTTCTCCAAGTTTTTACGCGCAGTCACGTCTCCAGATCACTGATCCTTCCTCACTGTTTTCTTTGAATTCTGTAAATAAACGTCCATAAATATATATTGATGTTGTCTTTTCATAATTAACCATTGTTTTGTAAAGGACCATACTGGCATTTTAATTTAAAATGCCATTTCTAGTATGGAGTATACCTGCTGCAAAGGAAAAGAACAGTGTTGGTTTACTCTTTGCAAACATAACAAATTGGTATAAACAGGCAGAATATTTATTTGATAAACATTTCTATGTCACTGTTTATTTCTAAATTATTGACATCCCTTATTACTATTTGAACATTTGTCTATATGAATACAAATATACATTAAGTGTATAGTTCCTTGTGAAACATAAGTGCTAAATTTCTCATGATTTCTTTTTATTAAAATACATTTTTATCTCTGCCACAGATTGAGATTTATCAAACAAAAATTAATATCAAGACTTCAATGCAGAGAATGAACCAAAATGATTCTTTTCCACGTTATGGAAAAGAAGTATTATGTTAATGTTCTAAATGAACTTGGTTGTAAGCAGGTTGTGATTTGGCATGCTTATTCAAAATGCACTCAGCATGTATTGAAATACTTTTAATTGCTATGTGAATTGTTTGCATATGTGGTTATTATATGTGATTTCATTGTATGTACTTGTATCAAAATATGTTTCTATTATGCTTGATTTTGCTGGCCATTCTTGGATGACCTAGCAACTCAAGAATCAAATGTGTTGTTTTGTGCTGTCTTCTGTAATTTGTATACTTTCTGATGTTTTGTCATACCTTGTCAGCTTTTAATTTTATTCTTATCCAACAAAATATCTTTTATATTTGTTGGAAACAAATTTATGCAAAGACAATTTTAGTAAGCTTTGCTCAACACATTATTCATTAATTAAATTGACCATTTTCTGACATTGGAAAATGTAGCTGATATCAACTCTTTCTTTTGCAGTTGAACCACCTTCAGACTTGAATTTTAAAATTGTAGATGAAAATACAGTTCATATGTCATGGGCAAGACCAGCTGATTCAATTGTGGGTTACAGAATAACAGTGGACCCTACAACAGGTAAGTTTTGTTTTTAGGAACATCAAAGATGATATAATTCACTATTCTCCCCACCTTTCATTTCATTATGGGGAAGCTGAGATTTTGAAAACCTGAGGGATTTAGTTAATGATACCAGATATTTGGTGGAATCAGGTCTTCAGATTTCCAGGCTAGTACCCACTGTTCTATTTTCACACTGTTGAGCTTTATTAACATGATTTGTTGTGCTGAAGTATGTTGTTATTAAAACATGGATTTTTAAAAAACCTGATCAGAATATTGCTGGTAATCTTTGATTTTATAAAATAGAATTCTCTCTTCTTGACATTCTTTTTGAATTGCTTAATATTTCTGACATATAAAGTGTCAAATGATGGACTTGTTATGCCTTACCCAGTGTCCTACACATTTCAGTACTCGGGAAACGTTATTCTGTGATAATGGTGTGCCACCATGATGAAAGACAATAATTTACTTTGGCTTCAAAGATCTAAAAAGAGTCTAAAAAATTGTTTTGGGTGTTCTCAAGAGTTACCTTTAATATTCATGATATTGTCCAAGTATGGAGAATCAATCTCGGTTGATTAACCTTTAGTTCTAATATAAAATGGAGAAATAACCATTTTTATTAACACTGGCCAAGTAGAAAGAAGAAGTCTTGATAGGCTGACAGTAGAGGGGACTAATGTCTACATTACTTATCATCAGGGCTACGTTTAAATATTTATGGCCTTTAAAAATACCAATAATTTTAAATGCTGATTTATCAAGAAATTGGGAGGGGAGTTCCCTGGTGGTGTAGTGTCTAGGCTTCAGCACTGTCAACGCTGCAACCTGGGTTCAATTCCCAGCCAGGGTACTACCCACATAAAAAAAAAATTAACTTGAAAGTAGCCTACAGAAAAATCGATCTGAGGATGATGCTAAGAAAATTGAAGCACTGCTAAATGCAGTTGAAAAAAAGTCCATTCAGATGTTGTAAACTACTGACTCATATACTCCCCAAACTGACACCAGGACCACCCAATCCAGCAGAGCCCTAGTGTCTTGTTGTCTCTCACAGGAGCCCTGGTTTGGTATGCAATGCTTTGCACATAAACCAGGAGCATTTCTTGGGGTTCTATTATATCTGTAACCTTTTAAAATTATTTATGTCTTGATGAAAATTTAATATAATTAAAAATCTTAACAGGCTCTTAACTCTTAGGAATGACTGTGTTTCCTCATTGACTTGAGATTTAGCAGCCTCTACAAGGAAATATATAATTGTGAATACAGAAGTAAACACTCAGTACAGAGTATGTTGAAACATTTGCTATCTAGCTAAATGAATTCAGAAGAGCATGGTTACCCATTAAATTGTGCACCCATTTGCATATGGAGCATGCATTGCTTGCACATCAATTGTTTCCCAGTAGAGGTTAATTTTAGCCACTGAGGTTTGTTTTCCTGGAGCTGATTTTCATCCCTTATCTTTTTTCTCTGTTCTCCTCTAATGCATAATTTAAAATTAAATCATTTTCTGTTTTATATCTCATTTATAAAAAAAAAATTTGTTACCTACCATTAGTTTTCAAAAGAAATGAGATTTTTGGGCTTGATATTCTGGTATATTTTTTATTTAATTATTTATTTGTTTTAAATTACAGTTGACATTCAAAATTATTTTATATTAGTTTCAGGTGTACAACGTAGTGATTAAACATTTATATAATTTATGAAGTGACCTTTCTGATTAGGCTTGTACCCACCTAACACTACACATAGTTATTTTAATATTATCAACAATATTCCCTATGCTGTACTTTATGGTGTATCTTCAATCTAGAAGAATCCTTGAGTCCTCAAACAAATATTGAATGTGAGTATAAGAAGTAAAGGCATTGCCAGTCCATTTATTGAATTTTTAGATCTCAAAGTTTTGATTTTGAAGGACAGTAAAAGAATGTTTGGAGGTTCTGAAAAATAATACATATTGAATTTCTCCAATTTTGAGTGTACCTGGGAATTACATTATGTTGTGTTAAATGTGAACATGTTTTCTTGCACTCATATATTTCTTTCTGTATTTCCAGATGGGCCTACTAAAGAATTTACCCTTGCAGCTAGCACCACTGAAACTTTATTATCAGACCTCACACCCGAAATAGAATATGTGGTGACAATCACTTCATATGATGAAGTAGAAGAAAGTGTACCAGTTATAGGCCAACTAACAAGTAAGCACACTATTTATACTTTTATTCTTTTTATTTTTGCAGACAATTCCCCCAACATTCAGATTTAATCTGTTATTATCCAGAGTTAATTTATGTCAGTATTAACTGTTCTTTCTAGAGTAGTCAATTTTGTGATTCTAGTTATTAGTGGACATGAATAATCCATTCCTGATTGATAGCGCTCTAGAAGCAGCAGGAATATTATGAATGAAAACTATTAAAAACATTAAACGTTGCCAGGCAACAATGTTAATGTCTTTATGAAGTATATATAAAATCTCACTAAAAATAATTTATTTGCCAAGAAATTCTTATTTTGGATGTATTCTATGAGCATACATTTGAAAAACAATGGTGAAAGTCAATACATATTCTTTTCTTTTAAGTAAGTATTTGTAGAAGCTCATTTCCTTTTGTAGTAATCAGGTTTTATTCAGTTCAAACAGGAGGCCCAACGAAGCCAGGGGAGAAGAAACCTGGAAAAACAGAAAGACAAAGTAAGTATTTCCTTAGTAGTTTTGCTTAGGTTTGAAGAAGTCATAAACATAATATGAAGGAGAATGTTCCAATTATAGACACATTTAAATTCCTATGTTATTTTCTATAAGCTTTATCTAGAATAAGTACAGACAATATAAGAGTAATGTATGACTAAGCAGTTATAATACCTGCGTTCTGACTTGCTAGCCAATTTTTCCACTCTATTTACTAAATACCCTTTTTGCTAGGAGTGTTTTGAATCTGTGTTTTCAAATTTTCCTAGCGGATTTTGGCAGTAGGTGAAAAACAAACCTTATCACTGGATTTAACTCAAATTTCAAAGACAAACTGATAGAAATAGGTGGTATCTTAGGGATATAGAAGAAATTTCTGGCCAGTACACAAGGCAGATGCTCTCATAGTGTTTTAAGCAATTCAATTACCATGAAAATGTATGTTCAGGTTTGTGTATATGTTATGTTCCCATCCAGGGTATTTACACGGTCTTAGTTGATTGCAGTTGCAGCCTTTTCCAGAGTTTCTGTAAGACATCACTGGTACATCGATGCATTTATAATCAAATGAAAACAATTTTATTTAGTCTATCAGGCATGTCCAACCTGCGGCCTAGGATGGCTTTGAACGTGGCCCAACATAAATTCTTAAAACATTATGAAATCTTTTTGTAACCTTTTCTTTTTTTTTTTTCTCATCAGCTATTGTTAGTGTTAGTGTATTTAATGTGTGGCCCAAGACAATTTTTCTTCTAAAGTGGCCCAGGTCAGCCAAAAGGTTGGACACCTCTGGCAGTTTCTAGCCTCCTTTTGTCTTGTTCTACTTTGTCTGATTTAGTGCGATGGATCCGTAAAGGGTTTCTTTGACTTCTAATTTTCCCACCTTGTAAAAGTTGGATTTATGACCCAGGATGACAATAAAATGTTATGAACACAAAGTCTCCTGTATCTGGAATTTTTCACTGCAGATTACTGTTTATCATTCTTTCTTATGTCTAATAAACTGAAATTAAGTTTATAGTATGCAGTTACAATGCTAATATTTTTCCTGAGCCCTCAATATTTATTCTAGATCAAAGCATTTTGCCAAATATTGACTTTTCAATAGACTTAAATTGGCCCATTAAGCAGTGTGCAAAATTATGTAGGCATGCAACTTGTATTTTGCTTGCAAAATTTTCCAGGACCCTTTCTTCTTCTTCCTAGCCAAATAACTTATTTTATTATCCACCAGCTGACTGCAAGGACAACAACATCTCCAGAAAATTCACTTAGCCTTGCCTTATAAATACAAATTTTCATGAGAACCAACCTGTTCCCTCAACCACACAGAGAAAGCAAAATATTATATACAGTTATAAAAGCGACTCATTGCATTTTAGTAATTTAAGGAAACCATGTGTATTTTTACATTGGAATTTAAATGTTTTTTCCCCCTCTTTGTTTAGTAAAAGTAGATTTTATCAAATTTAAATACGTTGGTAAGTAGGACAACAGGATATTCTGGATAATTTACATCTTATTTAAGTTACATCTTCTGTTAGAGTTCATTAACCTTCTAAACTAATCCACTACGACTTTTAGACAATTATATTGTGAAGTGTGGGAGAATGTTAAAAGATTTACTCGGATCTTTGACTCAGCTGTGTCGAATCTTAATTCAGTCTTAAATGGTATAGCAATTGTTTTGTATTTACTGCTAAATACCAAGGAATATAAACACTTTACTTACATTTCCTTTTCATATTTCTCAGATGTTTTATATAATTTTTACTTGGAGAAAAGAAGTAGGATACAGTTTATAAAAATTGATTGATTGGCAGCATAAATACTTGGATCAGATGCTCTCGAAGAGTAGGCCATACATATATCTCTCTTCTTGCATAATGTCATATGTAGCAATTTAAAAAAAAATTTTTTTTTTAATTTAATTCATTTTTATTGTTGGACTTATTGGGGTGACATCTGTTAGCAAGGATTACATAGGTTTCAGGCATACAATTCTACAGTGCATTGTAAACTTGCTGTATAGTAAGTTCACCACCTAATATATGTAGCAATTTAAAGACCCGTATATGCTCATAGTTCCATAAATGAATTTTCACGAAGACACTGAAGATACTTCTATATGTGCTAATAAAATTTTATGTTCTTTTGTGCATGCCAGTTTGGGTGAAGAAAAATGTGAATATGTTCTAATGAACAAGCTGATTTAAGAGGCCAACATTTTTACAATTTTAGTTTGTATTCCTTAATGGTGGATAGATTTAACAACGCATTGTTTAAAAATATCTCAATTGTATTTCAGAATGCTCTGTCAGTGCCTGGACTGATTTAGTGTTCCTCGTGGATGGCTCATGGAGTGTGGGAAGAAATAATTTCAAGTACATCTTAGATTTTATTGCTGCTCTTGTGTCTGCTTTTGACATTGGGGAAGAGAAGACAAGGGTTGGAGTAGTTCAGTACAGCTCTGATACCAGGACTGAATTTAACTTAAACCAGTACCACCGAGGGGATGAGCTCCTTGCTGCAATTAAAAAAATCCCATACAAAGGTGGCAACACAATGACAGGTATGTTTTACAAAATTTGTTATTGTTTGAAATAAGTGAAATCCCTGTTTGGAAAATATAGTAAGCATTGCACAATTATCATATGTGAAATAATTTTGAAATTAATCACATAGTCTTTGGCAAAATTGTGTTGTGTGGGGGAATGAATATAGTATTTCTTTTCACTTCAGGGGATGCTATTGATTACTTAATTAAAAATACTTTCACGGAATCTGCTGGAGCAAGGGTTGGCTTTCCTAAAGTGGCAATTATTATCACGGATGGCAAATCCCAGGATGAAGTGGAAATTCCAGCGAGAGAGCTTCGCAGTATTGGGGTTGAAGTTTTCTCTTTGGGTAGGTCGAGTTTGGTTATTTTCATTTTAGAACTTTTCGATACCTAGTGCTTAGGAAGGGGAAGGGTTAAGTCCTCAGGAAAAGACACTGTTAGAAGTATTATTGCATTTTTTTGTAGTATCAAGCCAAATCATCTTTGAGTAAAAATTTGACTTACCTATTTCTTTCATTAAGTGAGGTGGTATTCATGTTCTTTGCCAGCCCTCTACTGTTCAAAGAATGCTGGGCCAATGATTCTAATAAAGATACTCCTTGTATTACCATTAAGTGTTTTTTATGTGTTTCCTATATTATGTAATACTTGAAGAATTCAGAGAGCTCCAGCTCATTCAGGACTCTGGAAGAAAAAAGTATTATCTTTACAGATGGCAGGGACAAATGATGGCATGGTTGGGATGAGGGATCACTCTGTTTTACTAAACATTCATTGTCCTCTTTGGCTGGCCACTTTATGGGAAATTATAAAATGCTTTTGTCATTTGAGCAGTTGTACATTCATTATGATGCAAAGCAATTCTTGTTTATAACTAAATAAGGATTTGAAAATGTCTTCATTTGTGAATGACAGAAAAGAAACAAATTTCTCAGTTCAGCACATTTCCCTTATCACTATATCCTGTTTATTTGTTTTTTAAGGCATTAAAGCTGCAGATGCAAAAGAACTCAAACAAATCGCTTCCACACCTTCACTAAACCATGTTTTCAATGTGGCCAACTTTGATGCAATTGTGGATATTCAGAATGAGATCATCTCCCAGGTGTGCTCAGGTGTTGATGAACAACTTGGTGAATTGGTTAGTGGAGAAGAAGGTGAGTGAATTGTTGAGTGTTTTATGTGTTAGCTTTTCCCATTATTTGATAGCATTTATAGCTTTACAGGTATTCCAAGAGTAGACACATTTACTCAACCATGTGCAACAGCGATTCTCTAATTGTATACTCCACTTGTGTTGTTTTTTAGTGATTAAACTGTTAATATCATTTGTACTGTTTTTTCCCCTTCAGTGGAACATTACATGATAAAATTTTTATATCATTGTAAAGTTCTTAAAAAATTTTGAGGCAATGAGTTTTACTTGCTCTTTTTCTCAAAGACCATTTTGTGCATGCTGAGTGTCTGTCCATAATTATGTTATTTGGGTACTTGCTTTAATTATCTTATACTCTAATTTAAACTAGAGAGACATTGATTAAATCATTTGCAACTTAAATTAATAACAATACTGTTTCTATTAAATGGTGAAGGAAGGAAAAGGTTTTCCATCATCATACTCCATAGAATTTTTTCAAAGTTTTTAAGAATTTCAAACTCAGTCAATTTGATCTTCCCACATCTGGAAAAATTTTCCATTTTTATCAGTTAGTCTTCTAAATACATGGGAGAAAGAAAAGACATTTCAGGAGATGTTTCATAAGCATCTTTTTGGGCATTTAAAAGTCACAATTTCCATGATTGTTCTCTTAGCCTGAGAATTGACAAGTGATTAAAGATTACATCTTCTATCACATACACTCTTTAATCTCTAAACCACAAGTATTTTGGCAGTGTTCACCGGCCTGAATTCTGTTTCAGGACTCCTCCTCATTACTTCATGGGCTCCAAATCTTTTTCCTTGCTTTACGGCCTAATGTCTGATTTTTTGATTGGTATTATTATCAATCAAAATCCACCCCCACCCCACTTTTCATTAGTTAACTTCTCTTTACTCATTCTTTTAAAGCATTTTAATTCTTCATCTTTGCTGGGGTCATGTACCAGAAGATGGCCAAACTTTTGTGCTGCCACTGTTTGAACTCCCCATGTACGGAGAGTGGGGATGCTTTGCCCGTGTTGACACTGTTCTTCACAGCTTTCTCTCTTTGGCTGGCTTTTGCCCACGACTTCTGGTCTCTGTATTGTATCTGAATCACTGAAAAGGTTTGGCCGAACTTCCAGCTGGCACATCCATTGCTTTCCTCCCACTCCTTCTTTAGACATCATTTTGATGTGCTACATCTAATTGCCTCTCTGAGGAGATGATGAGTAAACTTGTACTTGTTTTATTATCTACTTCAGATAGAAGTATTTTTAGATTTCAATATTTGCTCATTGTAAACCCTGGTTTCACCTCTCTTTGGTGACATTATGGACATTGGTGAACTCCCTTTCTCACCTTGAAATAAGTGGGAACAAAATTACTTAAAATGATAAAATCCTGTCATCTTGGAATTACTGAATTCCTTGTCCATCTTGGCATATTAAAAAGAGTCTTTTAAATATTATTATTTTTTATTTTTATAGTATTATTAAAAGGGAAAAACTGTCTAAAGAATTGAGTGAGTCATTGATTTAACAAATATTTACCAAGTGCCTCCTTTGGTACCTGAGAATAAAGGCAATGTGTAAAATACCAAAACCAGAATGGAAATCTTGATCCCAGAGGAGAATTAGGCCTCAGACGTCCTGTTATGCACTTCTTCCAAGACTTGCTTTTTGCCTACACTTTTCAGCTCCCTGACTAAAAATATGGCACTGAGTCTCTACTGGTTTGATGAGTACAGGTGGAGGTGGAAGGCTATTGTTAGGTAACTCTTCCTGATACATCCATGATTAATTTAAATAAAGAGAATTGAAAGTCCAAGCCTAAAAACCTAATTAATAGGTTTGCATCTCACATGTTTTAATCACTGTTCTGCTTGTTACTTCCAGTTATTGAACCTCCTTCAAATTTGATTGCCACGGAAGTTTCCTCAAAATACATCAAGCTAAGTTGGACTCCATCTCCTAGCCCAGTGACTGGCTATAAAGTCCTTCTTACACCAATGACTACAGGAAGCCGACAGCATGCTCTGAGTGTGGGGCCTCAGACGACCACACTCAGTGTCCGTGACCTCTCAGCAGACACCGAATACCAGATCAGTGTTTCTGCCATGAAGGGATTGACGTCCAGTGAACCTGTTTCAATAATGGAGAAAACTCAGCCAATGAAAGTTCAAGTGGGTAAGTCAATAGGCGTATCACTGGGTTTGGAATATGTGAAGGTCCATTTGATAGTATGTCTTCTGGTTCAGATTTAGTTTTAAACAAAATGTTGGCAATGGTTTTCTTTTAAAGAAGCATGCTTACTAAGAAAACCAGATAGCTGTATTTTAGTAATTAATTTGTAGGTGTTGAACTTTAATGGGCTTTCTTTCTTTTTACAGAATGCTCACGTGGTGTGGATATAAAAGCCGATATTGTGTTTTTGGTTGATGGTTCCTATAGCATTGGGATTGCCAACTTTGTTAAAGTTAGAGCCTTTTTGGAAGTTCTTGTAAAAAGTTTTGAGATTTCACCAAATAGAGTACAGATAAGTCTTGTGCAGTACAGCCGGGATCCTCATACTGAGTTCACTTTGGAAAAATTCACCAAAGTTGAAGATATAATTGAAGCAATAAACACCTTCCCCTACAGAGGAGGATCTACGAACACTGGGAAAGCAATGACTTATGTCAGAGAGAAAATATTTGTGCCTAGCAAGGGCTCGAGAAGCAACGTACCAAAGGTCATGATTCTTATCACTGATGGGAAATCTTCAGATGCTTTCAGAGATCCTGCTATAAAACTAAGGAATTCAGATGTTGAAATCTTTGCAGTTGGTGTGAAAGATGCTGTTCGCTCCGAACTAGAAGCTATTGCCTCTCCTCCTGCTGAGACCCATGTGTTCACAGTGGAAGATTTTGATGCTTTTCAGAGGATATCTTTTGAACTCACACAGTCTATCTGCCTTAGAATTGAGCAGGAATTGGCAGCTATAAAGAAAAAAGGTTAGTTGTCTTTGTAGAGTAAAAGCTATCTCTTCACAAACAAATAATTTTTAGTTCTACAATTGTGGACAATACGCTTCTTCAATTCTTTTTGTATACAGGAAATAGTAACTTTCCTATGTTATTGAAAACTATTAAATTTAGTTTATTTAGCTCTGAGATATGACTTCCTCCTAGACATTTTTACTTTATAGACTCATGAGATGTTTCTGATACTAGATATTCCAGCAGGGCTAGGGACTAGCTTTATCACATCCATTTGTCCTATGCAATTGTACAACAATTACTTAATGCCTACTATGTGCTGAGCCAGGTCCTTTAAATCAAAGGCAATTAGAACATAATCCTGGACTTTTGAATTCTCCCATGCATTCCCTTTTTGGGACCATTTTTTGGCATCAGTCCTTATATCTAGAATCCCCCATCCCTCTTTTTTCATTTGTCCAAATTCTCTTTTTCAATGTTCACTTACATGTCTCATCTCTTTCATCAAGCCTTTCTTATTATTCTGGTGCTATAACACTTCTCACTTGCAGTCATTTGGCATTCATATGCACTGCTTTGTTTTGTTGGTGACTTCATACTCTTGTCTCTTTAATTCCATTGTAAATCCCCTGAGGACAGGTTGTGTGCCTTAAACATTGTCTCTTCCTGTGTTTTAATTTAATATATATTCTTTTGTTAGGAAAATGTTCTTAATTATTACTTTAAATATTAATATATGTCTACTACCAAAAGTTAATTAATAGTCAATGGTTGGGGATAAATGGGAACATTTTGATGGTTCAATTTAGGTCTGATAGTATTTAAAATGCCAATTTTGGGCAGGGCCATTCCATTACTACTTTGTCTTAAAAAATTCGAAATTCAAATTCAAAGAACATAACTTAGTATTATTAATAGTCAAAACAAATGATCAGGACCTCCTTCTAGGCCTGTGAGAGGCCTGCTCTGATTGGTCATGTGTGGAATGTTTACTCAATACGTTGTTCTTCATGACCACTCTCCCAAAGGACAATGAGCCATTTCAGAAACATGTTGTCATTAAGTCTATTTTCACTTTCTAGATCTAAAAATTTTAAACGATGTCCTTCTTTTTTTAAAAAATAGCTTATGTGCCTCCAAGGGATCTTAGTTTTTCTGAGGTGACTTCTTACAGTTTCAAAACCAGCTGGTCACCTGCTGGAGAAAATGTTTTTTCCTACCACATCACCTACAAGGAAGCTACTGGGGACGAGGAGGTCACCGTGGTGGAGCCGGCGTCCAGCACCAGTGTCGTTCTCAACAACCTGAAGCCAGAGACCCTGTACTTGGTCAACGTGACAGCGGAGTATGAGGATGGCTTCAGCGCTCCCTTAGCTGGAGAGGAGACGACTGAGGAAGGTGTGATGAGCTTTCTATCACTCTTTTCCAAAAATTAGCAATTTGTTATAGAGCAGTATTACCATTTGAAATAGCCATCTGCTTTATAGTTCAGAATTGTGAATGTCTTTGTATGATTCAGCATTTAAAATACAGCTATTCATATTTTAAAAAGAAGAAAAAACTTTTAAGTGAAAAAGCCTGGACTTGATGAATTTGAGGTTAAGAGACATAGAGAACTGTTAATTGTGGGGTTAACTTCTGAAATACTGCTTATCCAGGATTTTCTGTCCCACATTTCAACCATCTCACTTTCAAATACTTCTGATATGGCCTTACTTTGTCTGCGGATCAGTTGGCAAATATATATTACCAAATGTTTTCTTTTTTAATTGTGGTAAAATGTACATAAGATTTACCATTATAACCATTTTTAAGTGTACCTTTCAGTGGCATTTAGTATATTCATATTGTTGTGCTACTAGCACCAGATCTACCTAGGGAATATTTTTATCTCAAATTGAAACTCTGTACCCATTAAACAATGACTGTTCAGTTCCCCCTTGCCCCTGCCCCTGGAAACCACCATTCTGCATTCTGTCTCTGTGAATTTGACTACTCTAGGTACCAGACATGAATGGAATCATACAGTATTTGTCCTTTTGTGACTGGCTTATTTCACGCAGCATAATGTCATCAAGATTTATTTGTATTTAGTATGTGTCAGAGTATCCTTTCTTCTTATGGCTGAATGATACTTTATTATATGTGTATAACATATTTTATTTATCCATTCAGCTATGAAAGGATCCTTGGGTTTCCTCCACCTTTTAGCTGTTGTAAATAACGCTGTTAAGTACATGGGTGTAGACATTTTACCAAATGTTTTAAGCAGTATTTGATTAGATGTGTTCTCTTTGCTGGATAGAGTTGGATACTTTCTGATTCACTTCGCTACCTTTGCCATTTAAAAGGTACCGATGAACCTGGGTAGGAGGACTAAAATGGGACAATTACTGTTTATGGTAAATATAGTGATTATTGCAAGATGTGTCAGTGGTTCTGTTTCTTCTGGGGCTAGGAGAAGAGGCTGAAACAGCACTGTGAGGAATTTAAGATAGCTACAAAGAGTATTATTTGCTGACAGGGAAGGCACATGTTGGCATACCTTGCTGATAAAGAAAGGCTTTTTTTCTGCAAGGTTTCAAATGAGATTGGTTTTTTTACTCTTATGGATGGTTTAGGTGTATTTCTACCTGAAGATTAGCAAATGAACCAAATGGTCTAAGGTGCCTTTGTCTTATGATTTTTGTGATTGTATAACTTGAAAGTCTATCCTTAGGTACGTCTCATTTTCTGATGACTTCTCTGTAATGTCCACAGTGCTGCTTCATGAGCCTGGCCCCTTTTCCTCAGCACTTTAGGATGGGGATGGGACTATGCCTCAAGAGAAATTTAAGTTTAAAGTTTTTTTTGAGTAGAGGTAACTACATTCATATACACTCTGGTTTTTGGTCATTGAGCTACTGCAATACAATATGGTAATGGCTTTCCAATTCTATTTGCCTTTAGTGAAATCTGAGATTTAAATTTTCTTTAATCAATAAGGAAGATTCTGATTCAACACTTTATTAAACTAGTAATTATTGAGCTCCTGTCGTGTGTCAGGTACTATAATAATTGTTTTCCATGAATTATCCCACTTAACCACTTCAACAATCCCTTAAATAGTCACATTTTTACTGTGGGATAATCTGAGGCTCAAAATTACACATCTATTAAGATTCAGAGCCAGTATTCAAACCCATCAGTTTATCTGCCTCATTTGTTTTGACTAATTTAGTCTCTCCTTGTCATAAACAATGAATCATGGGTGCAAGTCTGCCTACTTTCATTTCTTATTTTTCTTAAGAGGTATAATTCTTTTCTCCCTGGAGTGATCTATTGAACAGTTGGATATTTAGGTGAACTTCTAATTGTATGTGAGGTGCATGCAGACATATTGCACGGTGGTTTTACCCCTTGCTTCCACCTTTTAGATATTGTAAATAAGGCTGATAAGTACATGGGTATATATATTTTACCAAATGTTTTCATCAGTATTTGATTAGATGTGTCCTTTTTGCTGGATGGAGTTGAATACTTTCCAATTTGTTTCATTGCATTTCACTACAGGGGATTGAGAAAACAATAGCCTTTAGTTCATTTCCTGAATGTGTTGTCCATATGGACAATTTGCCTATTAAACAAATAGGTCATTTAAACATGTTTAGTAACCACAAAGTCAAATGATGTTCTTATTGAGGTTTAATCAAAATTTTATTTAAGACTGTGAGTCTATAGATGTTACCCACATTGCAATTTAACCTGAAGATTTAGATCTAACTAGCATTCACTAAGTACCTATGTGTTTGGTCCTACACATGTATAGTCTAATTGTCTTCAAGTCAAATGACTGCAGAGATAAAAAGTTAGTAGTAGGGCAGACTGGATAAGTCAGTTCATTCAAGTAGGTAAATATGGTAGACCTGGGTGTTAGATATTATTTTCCTACTTTCCTGAAAAAAATCTAGTAAGAGTAAAAGCCTTAGTTACTTACATTTGAAGAAACAAATTGTTTTTATCCTTGAATTTTATATCAATATGAATTTACCACTTAATACAGTATTTATGATTCTAAAAGTTTACTGTTACATACTTATTTATTTGATTAAAATGATCAATACTTAGTCTCTTTCTGCATATTGTATTTGCTGTTTCAGAGTCTACTTAATATCTGGATACATGAATGCAGTAATCAAGATTTTTATCAAAAACTTCTCATGGGTTCATTTAGAGAAATGCTATTATTTAGTAATCAAAAGCTAGTTTTGTATTATTCATATAAAATCAGTCAAATTTTTTTCTTTGATTTCAGTAAAAGGAGCACCTCGAAACCTAAAAGTGACAGATGAAACTACCGATAGCTTTAAAATTACCTGGACTCAAGCTCCAGGGAGAGTTTTAAGATACCGAATTATATATAGACCAGTTGCTGGTGGAGAAAGCAAAGAAGTTACTACCCCAGCCAATCAGAGAAGGAGAACATTGGAGAATCTGACTCCAGACACAAAATATGAAGTCTCTGTAATTCCTGAATATATCTCAGGACCTGGCTCTCCGCTGACTGGAAATGCAGCCACTGAAGAAGGTAGAGGAAATATGATGACCATGTGGTATTACAACAACCAAAATCTTAGACTGCAGGGGAGATTTTGGACAACTATCCAATGCTACCAGACATGAGACATTGGGTCTCAACTATCTGAGTATTTTAGACTAGTCCTTTTAGACTTGAGTTACTCAAATTTTTGACTACTCATGACAGCATTTATTTGTGTCAATAGAATTTCAAAGCTATACTATGGTCTAAATATTCTTTTAAAGATAATATTATTAAATATTCTAATATAAATTTAAGGATGACTTGGGATTAAAAAATCAAACTGCTATGTACCATTGAAGCAGATTATGTATTACTTCTTCAGGAAGATTTTAAAATATTAACCTTTTAAAATTTAAATGGTATGGTTGGGTTCCCCAGATGGATTCTGATATTCATGGCAAATTTTTGTTTCATATGTTATTTATTGAGAAAAATTGAGGCATTTATATTTTTCATTTTATTTTCTACTTTTAAAGTTAGCAATAATGAACAGTTGTTGAGCACCTATTTGGGTCTGGATCTATGAAAAGAGCTCTTTGTGTAGTATCTTATTTATTTCCTGCATAGAATCTATGCAGTTATTTTTATTATTCCAGTTTTACAAAAAAAAATTGAGGCTAAGGAAACTAAATAATACCTCAGACACATGTTGCTAATGAATGATGAATCTAAGTTTGTGGACTTTACTGTCCTTGTGCAGACATTCACAAGAAATATTCATTTTAGCTAAGCCTGCATCACTACTTCTCTGTCAGTGTAACCTAGCTAATTAGCCTTTCCTACACAGATCCTTACTGTTTCTACCTGCTTTCTTCCTCCTCTCTTCCATTTGGGAAGTCACTACTTTTTTTTCTCTCTCTCTCTTTGGGGACTTAGGGCTCTTTGTGCTGGGTCATATAAAGACCCAATGGCTTTCAATTCTTCTGTTTTCTGGAGTAAAAATGGTTGTCTGTTGTGTGGCCAGTGGAGAGTGTCATAGGGTTGGGTGCCTTGCAACCGTTCAGAGATGACATGGCCGCTCCATCAGGAAAGTCATGAAATACCAAACATCATAGTTGCAAAGGGATGGGCAGCTGGAGTTTTACCCAAGGCCAGGCCTCTCTTACATATATGTTTCCTCTCTTACATATATTTTCTACAGACATTATTTTTATCCTTTTTCATTTTTATTGCATCAGTATATTTCCTGGCCATTACATTTAGATGTTCATAGTATTGTGCCAATAAACCCTTTTTATTGAAGATTTCCTAGAGGAGTTAAAAATATACGTTTTGATACTGATCAGTGTATGTGTTATTTTATAGTGCTTTGTTCCACATTTAGATAAGAACTTGTAGGTTTTTATGTGACAGATTCTAACATGAAAGTTTTTAACCATGTAAACACAGAAGAGACATTGGATGTCTTTTGCATTCTTTCTTCTAACACGCAAGGCCCAATTTAGAAATGTTTAAACTCCACTGGCTAGTCAACAGTTACCATTGCCATAATCTCACACAGTACATAAATGTCATTTCATACACAGGTATGCATATAAAGCAATGAAATGTTTTTCAAGTCATTTTATTAGATAATGAGTTTTGATTTTTTTTTTTTAAATGAAGTTAGAGGGAACCCAAGAGACTTAAGAGTTTCTGACCCTACAACATCAACTATGAAATTATCTTGGAGTCGAGCACCAGGAAAAGTGAAACAGTATCTCATCACATACAGCCCAGTGACAGGAGGTGAAACTCAAGAGGTCACTGTCAGGGGAGATACAACCAATACCATACTGAGAGGATTAAATGAAGGGACACAATACGCCTTATCTGTGACAGCCTTGTATGCATCTGGGGCTGGAGATGCCCTTTTTGGAGAAGGAGCAACGCTTGAAGGTAATTACTGTCATATTTTATAGAAAACCTTGAGCCTGTTTGTGATTGCATTTAGGAAGCCTAGACTGTTTTCAGTGAATGATATATAGAAATGTGCAATCTTTTCTTTTATAAGAAATTTGTATTGAAAAATAAGTAACCATAAAACTGCCTTTTATTCAGAGATGTAGAATGTCAGCATCTTAAACTTGAGCTTGATTAGGGAGAAGTGTACTGGGGAGCTCAGTGCATAACAAGGTCCTACAAATTTGTCTATAATGCCATGGGTTTGTTAAGTAGAGAATAGGTTTGTGACACTCAGAATGAGAAGGATACCCTGGGAAACACCTGTGGATGAAGAGGGTTTGGATTGCACAAGGTAACAACAGTTGTTCCCATCACTGGAGGAGATGGGAATTCTACTCTGACTCTCAGTGTCTTTTCATTCACCGTGCATAGAAGCATTCATTATAACTTGAGAAATATGAGAATCTAAGTTTTTGTTTGTTTTCCAAATGACCTCCAAAATTCATGTATGAAGTTCAAGTTAATGCAGTACTTAGTAAGAACCATCACCAAGACTGGTGCCTTTCTTCGCTTCTCTAGAGTTCATTATCAGAAGGTTTCATATCTTTTAGAATCTTTTGAAATATATTGGCAGCTTAGAGTTAACTCACTGCAACTACAAAGTAAGTCATGTAAGAGAGACAAAATACAAATTTAACTTAACCAATGAGAATGGAATAGAATGTTATAAAGAAATATTGGTGAATGGTTACAATGATGAGTTAGTACCATAGTTGGGGGCCTAAATGGAAAATCAGTTATAGCTTTCTTTCTTGTTATTACCATCTTTTATACGACTTATTTTAAATGATCATAAGAAGAAAACATATCTGAAGTACCTTTTGGGATGTGAAATCACCATAATATTAGGCAAAATGTCCATCAAATTTGGTGAATCCAGGAGTTTGGAGGATTATAGATATTTTAATTACTAGGGACAAGTCCTACTGTAGACAGTTTTGGTTAAAACTTCAAAATTTAGTCAAGAATTAAAAACAAATAAACGAAAAACCTTTTAATGAAAATTCTATCATTAATAGTAATCAAGAGTTTAATTCCAATAATCCATGAAATTTACTTTTAGAGGAGTATTTACATGAGATTGAGCACCTGCGTGTGAAATACTGATTACCAGAAGAGTCCTGGTTTGGCTAGTTAGTCATGTGACCTTGCAATAATTCCTTAACCTTTCTCAGTCCCAACTTACCCACCTATAAAGAGGGATGATCATTGTTACCCCTTCCTCCTAGGCCTACTGTGGAGATCAAATGGGAGAATGTAATTGAAACTCGTACTGTATGTATATAAAATTTAGCAAGAGGAAATAACATTAACTTTAAAACTGATATCTAAAAATATAACTGTTGTAAGTATTTTAGAGATAGTGATTGGCTACACTAAAGTTGTGAAAATAGTATCAGGTAGAAATAGAAATGGCCTTAATTACAGAGACAAAATTCAAACAATAAAAGCATGTGATCTTTATATCTGGAGCAACATCCAGAATTTCTGAGAAGTTTATCCTTTTCATTTAAAAGTTTGATGTTCTCTTTCTCATGTAGTTTCCACAGGCTTTCAACATAGGTTGTTCATAGGATTATTTTAATGATAAACTTTGAAGCTTTTATTTTTTATAGAATAGTTGTATATTATTTATAATGGTAAAAATTTCTCCCTTATTAGGAATAGTTTGGAAATAATTTAATAGTCTTATGTCTGCTTGGATCTTTTAACCTTCTGATACTCTTCTGCATTTTCTTATTTTAAAAAGTATATTAATACTCAATCAAAATCTTCTTGATGATAACAATTAGGAAATTTTTGCTAAGAATAATATATAAACAATCCTTAGAAAACAAAATACATATTTTAAATTAACATAAATCATGTTCTGTTGGGTTGTGATTTTTTTCTACACTAGGTGTATAGTTAAATTGTTTATAATTTTATAGCTTTGCACAAGTGGTATGAAAAATCTAACAACTTGCATGCATGTATGAATGTGTGTTTGCATACATATTTGATCAGAAATTATCTCTAAGGGAGATATAGAGGTAGTAAAATAAATTTTAAAAATTACTTCTCATTTCCTGAGGAGGAAAGCTAGATGATTTATCAGTTAACTTTAAAGATACAATTAATTCATAATTAAATTATAATAATTTATTTTTCATTTACACCGAGCTATTTACTATTATAAAGGATTGTATGAAATGCTGCCAGCCTGATTTTATTAACGTATTTATCCCATTGCATTATGTGTAGTAAACTTGACAAATATGTGAAAGCATAGTTGTGACTAAATTAAAATAATAGAAGATTTTTGCTCCTGGTTATTCCATTTCATTTTATTGTATTAACTCAGCCAAATCCACATACCATATACAGGAATAGGATATGATGGTAAATGCAGGGAATGGAAAGCCCAGAAACAGAGCCAGGCAACTGCTCTTGAGGGCTGCTGGTTTTCTAATCTGTTTTTCTCTTGGGAGAGGAGGTGGTAAGAGCCTACCTTGAAGGAATGTTTCTTCCATCCAGAGGCATGGCTTAGTGGGAAAGAGCATTCTGTAGGTTGAACATTTTATAGATTGCCTGAAGTGCATCTATTCAAGTAAAAAAGAATTAAAAAAAAAAAAACACTTAGTATGGTCTACAACCATTCCTAACTTGAATCTGTTTCTTAGTGCTTTATTGAAATGCAGCCAATGATCAGAAAATTTCCCTGTCCCTGGAAGAGAGATTTATTAACGTTGGCATGGGAGAAGTTCATGGTTGGCTCTCATACTTAATGAAATAGAATCACAAAGGCAGAGTTTATTACTATTTCAGATCCAAACTTCAGAGGAATCTGAGCACAAACCATTAGGTTTGATTTACATTGCTTTTTTTTTTTCTTCTGTTGTAGTAGTTGTTGTTAAAGTAGATTTGACGTGATTACTGTTGTACATGTAAGTGCACTTTAAGTTTTGGTAGAACTTTTACTTGTCACTGTTAGTGTTTAGAGAGAGGAAAGCTGTTCTTTTAAACCTTGAAATCAATAATGCCCATTTTAATTCAGAATTTTACTGCAAATGAATGAAAATTTTAGTTTGGGAATAATACGGTTTTTTAAAATTTTTATTTTTAATTAAAAATATTTTTATTAAATTTATTGGGGTAACATTGGTTAGTAAAAGTATATAGGATTCAAGTGTACAATTCTATACTACATCATCTATAGACTGCATTGTGTGTTCACCACCCAGAGACAGTTCTCCTTCCATCACCAAATATTTGACCCTCTTTTCCCTCTTCCACTTCCCACCCTTCCCCTTCCCACCTGGTAACCACTAAGCTATTGTCTGTGTTGATAAGTTTTTGCTTGTTTGTTCTTTCAGTTTTATATCGCACATATGAGCGAAATCATATGGTACTTGACTTTTTCTGTCTGACTGAGATTCTTTTTATTTTTGAGTTTTGTTTTCTGGCTATGGAAAATGACTTCTCAGAATTTCCTTTGTTTCAGTTGCTATAGCAACCTGCCAATGCCCTAGATATGAATGGCTTCCTGTACATCAAACCAAGCTAACTCAGCTGACATTTTGTTACAATGAGGTTTTTAGCACATGAAGGACTCCTGCAGGATGTTTAGCCTCTCCAAGATGGACCAAACAAGGCCTCTATGTTTTTCTAGATTTATTGCTGTCTCATAATTTGAAAAAATATCATACATTCTGGGTATAACAACTCTGACATTTTCAAGGAACTTTAACACAACCACCACACAGTAATTCATATTTCCTTTTCTGTGAATTAATGGCCCAGCAGAAAAATATCTAAGTCAAATTGGAGAGGTAATAATTATGGAAGAAATCTCACACAGGCTTTCAGGTTGAAGGGTTCTTTAATTGTTAAAAGGTTTTTAAGATCCATGTATTGCTTAAGGGAATTAAGTTAACTTATCAATAGTGAACTTTGTCCTTTTGAATAGTGGCTCTATTTCATTGGTTGTAAATCAAGTGTGTTTCCACGTGAACATTATCCAGAAACAGGTCTTCCGTATTCTGCTATGGAAAGTTGGATGACTTTTGAGTTGAGCTCTAACGGAAAAGACAAATTGATTTAGAAGAGGGTTTACATTACATTTTCAATTTAACTTCTATTTTTGAAAGTGGTATGTGAAGCTCAACGAAAGCTGGCTGGAACAATCTATAAGATGAAATACAGTTTCATTTCATTATGATTAATTTTTCAGTTATCATCATTGGCTAATTTGTATTATAATTGTATTTGAATTGGATGATGATTTGCTTTTCAGAAAGCAAATGGAAAAGGGCTAAGGAAACATAGGAAAGTTACTTAAATGAGGCATTAATTCTTTGGCCTCATATGTGGAAAAAAGTAGAAATCAACCCATTGTGGATGTTCAGATCATGAGAAATGCACCTGTCTAAATTGCTTCCCATAGCAGCAGCACAAAGATGCATGCAAGCAGGCACGAGAAAAATGCCCTTTGAACATGTGTGAATACGTTTTATAATCAGACTAGAAATGCTGAGTATCAGAATTTAAAAAACTGGTGAATTTTATACATTTAAATGGATGAGAGAAAGCATTATTATTCCTTATACCTATACTGGTACTATACTGAGGGGAAGTGAGTAGAAAGGGAAACTTTTGAGAAGAAATCAAACGAATAAAGATGAAGGCATGCCATCAGTATAGAAGATGACTTGTTTGAAATGACTGCCAGCAGTTCTATTATCAGAGATAACAGTAATATACAAAACGCAGGCACATAGTCCAGAACCATGAGATTAAATATTATTGAAAACAATGTCACTCTGATAAAAAAACCTGAACAAACGAAGACATTATAAAACATACATTTGTAAGTCTTGTGACAGAGGGAAAGGAGAATGTCAAGGGAGAAGGAAGCCTTTGCTAGAGCAGAAGTGGATCTACGTTCAGGAAAGGTAACGACAAAGTGGCAAAAAGTCAATTGGAGCTGGTTTCTGTTTACTGCGGCCATTGCTGTCTTCCCTTTTTGAGGAATAGTAATCTTTCCTGGAAAGAGACTACAGACTGGTCCTCTGACATCTTTCCTTTCTTATTCCTCTCTCTTTCTTCTTTCTTCCCAGGTACTCTGAAACGAGACTCTTTCCTGCACTCAATCTAACCAAACCAAGTCAAATAATCTCTTCCTGTAGTTATTAATGTCTGAAGTTCTGTAGATTGAGAACAAAACCTACAATTTAATATATTAAACCAAACCAAATGCTTGGTTGGGTAACACTTAGATTAAACCTCAGTCACAGGAAAATGTGAATAAGAAGCACATGTAGAGAACCATTTCCCCCTTAGACAGGATTCAGAGGAGTAGAGAGCGGTGAACATCGCACATGTATTTGAGATGGAAAGGATGTGATGAGAAAATTCAATCAACTTCTCTGAGGACCAGCCTTTAGCCTATTTCACCATCTATGAGGTGATTTGTTGTGTGACCACAGACCCACTTAATATATAATCCAGCAAGCAGCCCAACACAGCATCACTGTGTTCCACAGTTTTGAACTGTTTTGCTTTCACCACACCTGTCTTTAGTTTGAAGGAACCCCATTTCAGAGTGAAAGCAAGTATGAGGATTCCTTCCCAAACCAACTAAGCAAATAAATGCCTCTCTATGCCTCAGAAGCAGCAGGGAGAAGGGAAAAGAAAGAAATGAGAAAAGAATAAAGAATAAAGAATTATAGAGTGATTAGAATCACAGAAAAGATTTAAAACATTTAGAAAGCATCAGTGCTTAGGCATATCTCCAGATATTCCAGTTTGATTGATTTGGGCATGGCCTAGTCTTTGGCTCTCCAGGTGATTCTATTAAATATATCTGACTAGGTCCAGTCCAATTATTTTGCTGCTGAGTGCCCCAGGGCCCCAGGAACTGATATAGCCTGCTGGTGACCTGCTCAGCTGGTTGTACATCTAATTCCAAGACCAGCTTGGTCACTTGGCAACCTGCCAATTATATCATAGGGTACAATCCAGTAGTTTAATCTTTGATCTAATATTTGGCCAAGTCAAGATTCCATTTAAAATTTTTTCAAAGGTTATAAAATCTAACAAAATTTACTTGTCTTGATTATATCATATTCTCAAAATCCTTGGGACTCATGCAACAGCTAGAATGACCAACCCTTCTGCTCTTTTTTTTCAGAAAAAATGTCTAACCAATTTGTGTGACAATAGTATAAACCTGATATTTAGTATTCTTCTTAATAAGCTGAATGAGTGACATAGAAGCTCATTAAAATGGTTTATCTTTTCATTCTGGGCTACTGGACTGAGGTTTCTTTTTTTCTTAAATTCCTTATTTCTTTGTCACTAACATGACACCTTGCAGTGCCAGTGCCTGCAAATAATGCCTTTGTGTGACATAGGCAGAAACTATACTTTTTTTTAACATAAAAATATTTTTATTGTTAGAATTACTGGGGTGACATTGGTTAGCAAAATTTACATAGGTTCCAGGTGTACAATTCTACAGTGTATTTGTTTCATTATATGTTCACCACCCAGTGTGAGTTCTCTTTTTATCGTAATATATTTGGCTCCTCCCCCTCCCTCCTCTCCATTCCCCACCTTTTCCCACCCCTCCCCCTTGCCCCCAAATAATCATTAAACTATTGTTTCCCTGAATTTGTTTGTTTATGGTTGCTTTCAGTTTTATATTCCGCATGCGAGTGAAGTCATATGGTTCTTGGTTTTTTCTGTCTGGCTTATTTCACTAAGCATGATGATCTCTAGGTCCATCCATTTTCTATCAAATGGATTATTTCATCTTTTCTTACAGCTGAGTAATATTCCATTGTGTATATGTACCACAGCTTCTTTAGCCAGTCATCTGTCGCAGGGCACTTTTGTTGTTCCCACATCTTGGCTACTGTGAACAGCACTGCAATGAACACTGGGGTACATAAGTCTTTGCGGACAAAGGTTTTCAAGTTTTTTTTGGGTAGATCCCCAGAAGGGGGATTGCCAGGTCATGTGGTAAACCCATTCCCAATTTTCTGAGGAACTTCCACACCATCTTCCATAGTGGTTGTACCAATTTGCATTCCCACCAGCAGTGTGCTAGAGTTCCTTTATCTCCACACCCTCTCCAGCACTTGTTATCCCTTGTCTTGTTGATAACAGCCATTCTCACAGGTGTGAGGTGGTATCTCATTGTGGTTTTGATTTGCATTTCCTTGATAGCTAATGAGGATGAGCATTTGTTCATATGTCTGTTGGCCATTTGTATTTCTTCATGGGATAAGTATCTGTTTAGATCCTCTGTCCACTTTTTAATTGGGTTGTTCGATTTTTTTTGTTGCTGAGTCATACTAGTTCTTTATATATTTTAGATATTAGACCCTTATTAGATGCGTTGTTTGCAAATATTTTCTCCCATTCAGATGGCTGTCTTTTTGCTTTGTTGATGGTTTCTTTTGCTGTGCAAAAGCTTTTTAGTTTGATATAGTCCCATTCATTTATGTTTGCTTTTGTTTCCCTTGCCTTTGAGGTCAGGTTCATGAAGTCTTCCTTGAACCCTAGGTCTTAAGTTTAGTACCAATGTTTTCTTCTATACAGTTTATTGAGAAACTATAATTTTTGAGGATAGTTGGGAACTTAGCATTTACTCAACTTAATGTTGTTATGCCACTAATTAGAACTCAGGAATATCAGTTAATATTTTATTTGTATCTTAAAAAGTGCTTTTACAGATTCTTTTCAGGACAGTGATAAATTCTGCAAAGGTATTTATTGTAATTTTACTAGTATTTTGTTCTAGCTTTATAGGTCTTGAGAGTGTTAAAATAGTGGATTGAAATCCATGGGAAATTCATGTCCAGTGGTCGAAGCTCCTTTTGTTTGTAGCCCAGAAATGTCTTTGTGAATGTATTTTTGCTTCAAACACAATTCTCTTCCTATTATTTTCTCACAATGAAATCATTAGCCTGTGTTTGTGAAATTGATGTTTGTTGTCATGGAAATGAACAATGTCACAAATTCATTGCTGTAGAAAATAAGAAGGAAAACAGGCTGAGAAGACTAGAAGCTAAAATTAGTGTTTGTAAATTCCTCCAGTGTTAACTTGGAGGATAATGCCCATGTTCTAGCTAACTTTATTTATCTTATATTTTTTTGGAATGCCATTAATGTAGTTTTTAGCTCATTTCAATTCAAAGTCAGTTTTAAGTACTATTATTTCACAACAGCTATTCCTAACTGCAATTGAGGAAATTTAGGAGAAAAGAAACATATAAAAGAAGGCTGCATATCAAGCAAAGGAGACATGTGCTGCTCATGTAAAACTTGAGACCTGTTGTGGGCATATCAATGACGAAAACAAAATAAAAAACAAAACAGAGAAAATAACTAAACCAAACCAAACCAAACCAAACCAAACCAAACCAAAGAAACAGTTTGTTTCTATTCTCATAAATAGAGAAAATATAAAGACATATAGCCATTTAAGTAGCAAATATAAAGAAGACTTTTACATGAGAATTAGCCTCAAGTACTTGGGAAATAAAGTCAACATGTTTGTGAAAGTAAGTATTCTTGGTTGCAATGAAATATGTAACAAATTTCCCTCTAGAGATGAAATGTCTTGTCAGCAGTTAGAGTTATTTCTAATGGAGTTAGAATTTTCCATTTGGGCTTGGGGTCTGGTAGGATGCCCAGCTCCTGTTTTATTTATTTTCCCCCTCTAAATTCTACCATGTACGATAGATTTTTGTTCATCCAGAATTCATTTTTTTGTTATATTTACTTTTTGTGCTGAAATTTAATTGTTTAATTATGAATATTTTTAAGGTATTCATTTTTGTTCTTTGAGTCAAGTAAAATAATAGTATTTTATTCAAAATTCTGGTAACAGTGTTATATATCATTTACTTGAATATACAATTACTGGTAAAATGTATGCTGTAGAAGCAGATAGTTTTATATTTATGTCATTCTGTGGCATAAACCCTAGTAAAGGTAGCCAATATAAAGTGACCTGTATATTTAACTTACATTTAAATTGTGGAAAGTGAGGGCTTTGTTGGAAGACATCTGTGCCTCCTATTAGGTTGAGGTTTCCATATTTTTCCATTTGGGTTGTATTTTTTTTTTTTTTTGAATGAAAGAGCCAAAATTTAGTAGCAGACATTTTCAATCAGCTAGAACAAGTGGTGTGTTTTATTTTGATGACTAATCACTTCTAAGTTTTCCAGAAGAATTGGTGGGTTTTAGTTTCATTAAGAGTAAGCTGTATTGCATGCTCACACTTCTACTTTTATTTAACTGGTGGAGAAAATAGAGTAGCCACCAAAAGGTGATTGTTGGAATTAAGATTTGTAAGTGATAGGCAATTATTAAAGTTGTAAATTGTATATTGAAATTGAGTTTATTTAAATTAGAGAGGAAAAATGATGGTAAAGATATAAAGATCTTTGTGAACAATGGGCTACGTCATAAGGTGGATTGAATTGTAGTAAAATTTTGAGACTCAGATGCATTTTTTTATTTGGAAAGATTTCTGTTAGGCATATACTCCTTAATATTTGGATGTCTTTCTTGTCCCACAGGACCTTACAATCTGACTGGACATACGGGGGGTGGGGCAGGGTGATAGGAAGGAATCAGATGTAATTCTAGTTGTATTCCATCAGTCTGTTCCACTGAATGAGGAGGACAGACAGCTCAGAAAGAAGAAACAAGCAACGTTAGACAAGCTGTGTTTGAGTACAGCAAGTTAGGATGTCTCCTAGGATGAAAGAATATTTATATGTCTAGTAGACATTAAAAAATAATTTCACTTTAATTTCTATTCTAGAACGTGGTTCACCTCGGGATTTAATTACTAAGGACATCACTGATACGTCAATTGGGGCTTATTGGACATCTGCTCCGGGAATGGTTCGTGGTTACAGGGTCTCGTGGAAATCACTTTACGATGATGTTGAGGCTGGAGAGAAAAGTCTTCCTGGAGATGCCATTCATACTGTGATAGAAAATCTGCAGCCAGAGACCAAATACAAACTTTCAGTATTTGCAGTTTACAGCAGTGGAGAAGGAGAACCTTTGAATGGCGAAGCCACAACTGAATGTAGGTGACATCACACACGTGTTTGGGTGTCTTCTGGTGCTCCCTGGCTCAAATGACATGAAGCTGAACCACTTGCATTTCTTTTCTTTAAATGAACATTGAGGACTGAAAAATTAGGGCCTTTAAAGTATGTGGTTTAAATTCAGGTTTGTTTAGTATCTAAAGTTTATATCAACTTTTGAAATGCTGAATCCCTTCTCTGACCCTCCCTCCCTCCCTCCTCTCTCAGTGATCAACTAGATAAGAAACTGAATTAATAGAAAGATTAGGAGCTATGGAGGCAAAGAATTTGGCAAATTTGTAGCTATATGACCTTGAGCAAGTTACTTAATCTTATTGGAGCTTCAGTTTCCTAATCTGTAAAATGCAGTCTGTTAGCATTTTTCTGAGGATTAAGTGAAATAACAATGTGCAAAGCATCAAGCATACTGCCTAGCCACTTACAGATAATTGATAAATGATAGTGGCTATTGAAATGATAATTATTATACAACCAAGACTAATCCTAGATCCTTTATTTTATTCCTACCATAGTTGGTAAGGTGAAATCAAAAGTCTACTCAGTTTTCTGGTGGCAATGATGCACCTTAATCTCATTAATGTTTTTTTCCTATGAATAATTTCGAATGACTTATCAGCATTTGTTATCAGCTGGCTAGTGAAATATGTGTCAACATTTCTTGATTTTGTTTCCTAAAAAGTCATTTGTTAATCATGGGCATTTCTGAAAATTCATATAAGAAAAGTTTATTCCTTTTATTTTGGGAAAAATTTTAGGAAAAAAGGAAAGAATAGGGAATTCTTGCATTTTCTTTTATTAGAAAGAAGTGGAGGAATTGGGTGATTTTTCTGGCAATGAGCAATTTTAATTAAATCCTATTTTTTTTTTTTTTTTTTTTTGCTTTTTGTTGTGTGGGTAGCTCCCTGACTGGGAATCAAACCCAGGCTGCAGCGCTGACAGCGCCAACGCCGAAGCCTTAAGCCATAAGTCCTATATCTTGATTTTAAGTAAATCTTTAAATTAAAATCTTTTGGTCTCAGTTGTCTGAAGAATTCATCTTTTTTTAAAAAAGACATTGGCAAACTCACTTGACTATGTTGAAACTTAAATTTGTGTCAAAATTAACGATATTTAAAATAAATCAAACTCCTTATAGGAAATTTAAATACATGAAAAGGCATATTTCTCAGGTATTCACATGATTAATAAATGAAATCTTATGTCTGAATAATATATTCAGATGTTGTTTAAGAATCTGGCAGAAATTCATTTGTTGTAAAGAGAACCCATGTTGTAAACTTTGGCCAGATCTGACACATATAACAAAATTTATTTTTGGGAGTAAAGATATAAATCATGTGGTCAAGACATTATAAAAGTATATATATTTAGAGTACAGGGAAACTTTTTCAAAAACTCTCCTCCCTTGTGTCTTCTTCTAAAAAGACTGAGTCTTCAGATATTTATTTAGAATTGAAAATCTCCACAAGGGATATGTTGTAGCCAAAAGCAAGTATGTTATCAGAAATCCTAAATAATTTTCTATCTCTAAAAAGCTGGGCATCTAAGAAATTTTCAGAGGCTGATTGATTCATTAAAAGTGGGTTAACAGAAAGGCCTCTTTGGAACTAGGAGCAGACCAGGCAGGAGTGAAACATACCTTTTTTAGAGTATGTGCAAACTGCTCATACATCTAAGCAACGATCAGAGAAGCCAGGAACTTTTCTTTGTTCTACTTCCATTTTGTTGTTTTGTTTTACTTTGCTGTCTTTGTGGAGAGTAAAGCAGTTTAGGAAGTACTTTGAGATATCTGAGTCGATGTGGTATTTGCGGGGTGGTGAATTCTAACGTGTGGATAACTGGGCAGAGTCACTAGGTCTTGCTCTTAAGAGTTTCTGATAAACTTCCAAGGGGACGGTTTGAAAATAGTTTCAGGATTGCTTTCAACTCAGAGACATGGTATGCAGACTGTTTGATAGAATGAAAACCATGAATTGTGGATAGGAAGCCAGCAGATGAGAAACTTTCTAGTGGCCCTCCAATTTACAGCAGGTGGTTCAGCAGAGCTGCAGCGAGTGTTGGAAAGCATTTTGTGAGAGTTCCTAGAACAGGGGAAGAACTTACAATCTGTGTTAACAGCATTTTATATCATGTGGCATACCTATCAATGAAGTAAAAAAAACCAAAAAAAAAAAAAAAAAAACCCAAAAAAACAAAAAAACTTGCTTTTTACTTGCAGGAAGACAAAAAGGCTTTTAAAAATTTCTCCCTAAATCCAAAGTTTTCCATTAAATCTAGGATGAGGTATGTTGTACCTTAACTTCAATTCCTTAATCTTAAAGAATTAACTAAAAGGCAGGAATATAATTAAGATCTTTGAAGCATTCCAAAGTATGAAGTACAACATTTGACTGTTACTAATACATTTAGTTTTGGGAATGTTTTAAAGTTAGGGTTCCCATTCTTTTGGGAACATATGTTTAGACCAACACTTATAAGATTTAAATGGCCATTTCTCTCAATTCTAAGTTGTGTGAAATTGAGAATTTTGTATAAGAAACGTCTTGTTCCACTGAATAAAAATTTAAGGTAGAAACAAGAGATCAGAAAATATTTTAGCACACTTTCTAGAAGAGTATTAGACACACATTAAAGTTATTCAATATTTGTGAAAATTTGTAATAATAAATGCAGGTACATTGTTCTATATCCATTTTTTCATGCTATTTTTAAAACCCTAGATATGATCTTTTACATCTTCTGTTTGAAAATATACATAATTTTTCTTTTAATAGTTTACTTACTTGAAGATTAGTAGCAGAGAATTGCAGATTAATCTGAAACATTTTTTAACATTTCCAGAAAGTAATAGACATGGCTGAGAATTCTTTCATCTTTATTAAGTCCTAAAACAAAAAATTGCAACCAATTTACCCTTAGCTGAAATTATACTTTTGTATTTCTTAGAAACAACTCATAACCATGTATTAAATTTTTTTTACCTATTTTATTATATGTTTGTCCTGTACACATAATGTATCTTGTTTATATGACTATTTTTGAGATTTTTCTGCTTATTATTGATTTTAAGCAATTTGCTTAAGATGTGCCCTGGTGTCATTTTCTTCATGTTTCCTGAGCCTAGGGTTCATTGAACTGCTTGGATTTGTGGATTTATACGTTTGTAAAATTTAAAAATGTTTAGGCTGTTATTTATTCAACTATTTTATTTATTGCACACCTACTTTCTCCAGGTATTTCCAATACACATGCATTAGTCTGCTTGAAGTTATCACACAGCTCATTGTTTTTCAATTGTTCTTTTCTTGTGTTTTATTTTTGAATAGTTTATATTATCATGTCATCAAATTCACTAATCTCATTTCTGTAATTTCTAATTTGCTCTTAATACCACCTTGTGCATTCTTCAGCTACAGAAGTTTAATTTGAGTCTTTTATATGTTTCATGTCTTTACTTAACATACTTAATATTTCTTGTCATCATTAGCATATGAAATATAGTTATAATACCTGTTTTAATATCCCTTTTGAATAATTTGGTCAGATATCTCATTTCTAGTTCTGTTTCTGTTGATTAATTATTTTTGTTGTTACTGTGAGTTTTCTTAGCTCCAACTACTATAACAAAAGACCACTGACTGTTGGTTTAAACAACAGAAACTAATTATCTCACAGTCTTGGCGACTGGAAGTCCAAGGTCAAAGTTCTGTCAGAATTTGTTTTCTGGTGGGACCTCTTTTCCTGGCTTGCAGATGACCATCTTTTGCTATGTATTCACTTGGCTTTTTTTTGGTCTATGCATGTGGAGGGAGGGAGGAAACGAGAGACAGAGAGAGATAGAGAGAGAAAGAACTTTCTGTGGTGTCTTTTCTCTTACAAGGATTCCAAGCCCATCAGTTAGGGCCCTACCCTTATGACCTTATTTAACCTTAATTACCCCCCCTCCCCCCAAGGTTTCATTTCCAATTACTATCACATTAATGCTTTAGTATATGCATTTTGGGGAGACACAATTATTCAGTTCATAACGTGGGTCATTGCTTTTTCTTTGCATATCTGGTAATTTTGATTAGATGTCAGACATTGTGCATTTTACTTTGCTGTGTGTCAGATATTTTTAAATTTTTATAAACATTCTTAAGTTTTGTTCTGGAATATAGTTAAGTTACTTGAAAATAGATCTTTTTGAATCTTTCCTTTATGCTCCATTAGAGCCAGATAAGAGAAACCTTTAATTTAGGGCAAATTTTACCCTTTTACTGGACAATAACCTCCTGAGTACGCTATATGATGTTCTGAGAATTTTGAGGTTTTCTACTTTGGTTTGGGACAATATTTCTGTCCCTGTGGGAACTCTAGGAATTTCTCCCCCTGCTCCTTTTGGGTGGTTCTTTCCCTGCTTTGGGGTAGATTCATCATACATGTGTATTGATTAGTATTGAGTTGAAGACTCAAGGAGGACTTCTTTGCATATTTTTGGACCTTTTTCTCTGAAATACCATCTCCTCTATATTACTCTGTTCTGTAAGTTCAGGGTGCCTTGGGCTCTTCAGACTTACAAAACTACCTCCTCAAATAAGGAAGACTATGAGGCTCTATCGGGTTCACCCTTCTTGCACTGAGGTTGGAAACTCTCTCCAAGAAATAAGCTAGGGCAATCATGAAGCTCACTCTCATGTGTTCGCTGCTTTGTGCTGCCTGATGTCCAATGTCTGAAAAATGTTTCTCTATGTACGTTTTAGTTTTTTCAGGTTTCTAGTGTTTCAAGTGGTGCCTGTCCATTTGAACATGAAAATTTCTCTTAGAATCAAGAAAGGTTCCTTGCAGTGTTTCCTTCAGCTTAATCTCTTCCTATAGAAAATGCTCGTGGATTTTGAATGCTATGATCATTGAATTGAGTGAAGTGATCTTGCTTATAAACTCCAATTATTTATAAGAAAAGGGATGTGTTGGCTATTTCTGGATGTTTGGTGACCTGTTTCCAGTATAATTATTAATAGTTGTGAAATGTTAGTAAAAGATGATTTAATAAATAATGTCGATTATATGTTAATCAAGCACTTTACATATAGTGCTTTCTAAAACACTCAGTGTTTGCCAATTTGTTTAGAGACTTTGAGATATTTTTATGTGTTAGAGTTTTCTATTCCTTTGTTTTCCGTAGTCTTTCGTGTTCATGGCAATCACAAAAAATAGTGTCAACTATAGTCATTCTAGCTAGCCCAATTTATGGATTGTACCTTTTTCTGAAAAGACCCAAATAATACTTCTGACCTTGCATTCATGATTTTTAACATACCCCACAGTATTATTGCTATAGGAATTCTTTACAGATGGAAATATAAAAATTCTAAAAGCTCTTCTCCAGAAATGGATTCTTTCTTTACTAAGATCTCTAGAATGCAAATAGGAAATTCGTACAATATGAACTTTCACTTTTTAATTATTAGCCAGTTAAAGAAAAACAGCTTACTGTGATCTCACTAATATTAAGCTCCATGCCATCATGAATTTATGAGAGATCATGATGCTAAGCAAGAGAACAGTGTACATATTTAAGAAACCACAGATTATACTCTGTTTCTTTTCACATAAATGGGGAGGTGGACAGATATATTTTCTTTCAACATGGTATACACGGTAACTGTCCTTTTGTCTCACAGTATCCCAAGATTCGAAAACCTTGAAGGTGGATGAAGAAACAGAAAACACAATGAGAGTTACCTGGAAACCAGCACCTGGGAAAGTCATCAACTACCGTGTTGTATATCGCCCCCGTGGGGGTGGAAGACAAATGGTTGCTAAAGTGCCACCCACAGTCACCTCTACAGTGTTAAAGCGACTTAAACCTCAGACCACATATGACATCACAGTTCTTCCAATTTACAAGACAGGAGAAGGAAAGCTTAGGCAAGGATCAGGAACAACAGGTACAAAACAGTAATTTTTGGGGGGGAAGTGTGTCATACTCATATTTTAAGGAAACCTTTAATACCTCTACTTTATACGTAAATGTCTAAAATTAATTATGTAATCAATTAAATTAGAATAGATAGGATGCCTAATTAGAATATTATTTTTACCAATTTAGTTCCTCATAAATTCTACATATTAGTATCCTAATGCTAATCTAATTATCTGAATTCTGAGAATTATTTATACTTCTACTTGGGTAGCACTCTGTTAATCAGGGTTTTTATTGGATAATATATCTTGTGCTACCAAACTTAAATTTTTAATAAATTTACATTTTAAAGTATTGTTTGTTATGGTTCTCATGTATGTGACTTAGATATTTCTAATTTGATTTATTATTTTAGGGGGCTAATAAAAAACCCCAAAGTCTAATCTTATGGATAATATTTTACTTTTTATCTTTACAGCTTCTCGATTTAAGTCACCCAGAAACCTCAAAACATCTGACCCAACCATGTCAAGCTTCCGAGTGACTTGGGAGCCTGCTCCTGGGGAAGTGAAGGGTTATAAAGTCACATTCCACCCTACCGGGGATGACGGACGACTTGGGGAGTTAGTGGTTGGACCATATGACAATACAGTTGTTCTGGAGGAACTTCGGTAGGAATGAATTTGTAGGCTTACACAGATAATCACTTATGTGTCTGTTTGCCAGCAGAGTATTTAAAATCAGTTGAAATGCTTTCTTACTCTTGTTCCTACTGAAATTGAGGTAGGATTCAGAAGCTAGCAACAGAATTTCGGCCTGAGCAGATTTTAAAAAAATGTTTTAATGATTTTTGTTATTAGGTGGTCAGGAATGGCATTTTTCTCAATAACACCCTGACTTAAGAAAAAATAACATCCATATTGCACAACATTACTCAAAGTAGCTTGTCCCTAGCCAGCTCTGTGGAATTATGGGATTTCCCATACCTTCTGGAGAGGCCCAGGTGACTCAGGCTGAGATTCCAAGTGTGAATCCTCTTCCAGGGTGGGCCATGGGCGAGAAAAGGCAGGACTTTGTGCTGGGTGCCAGCTGGCAGGATTGGGGAAGGGTGGGCTGATTAAAAGTCTTGCTTCAGGCTGTGCAGTGGAAAACAAGGAAGTTTGAGTTTGAATAGCACCCTACATTCGTTACAGTAAGAAGAATGGACTACTGTGCAATGCCTTTTGGAAAGTTTATTTGTTTCAACCATTCATTCAGTGATATTGAAATCTATGTAAATGCTTGCTATTTACTTTGATCAGAATAGGGAGGATGAAGTTTATTGAGCCTGCCATGTGCCAGACATTGTGCTAGGTGCTTTATGTTACCCTGCAAGGTACAACATTTAAATTATTTTCTTAAAGTCCATTGCTTAGAAGCAGTAAGAGTAAAGAGCCTGATCCTTCCCTGACATGCTCAGTGACATGGAGAGAATTCTACGTCTGATAGAAAGTCAAGGCAGAAACTGGCGCTATGAAGTCCTAGTATACTCTAGAACACTTGCAAGCTAGTTTCACATGCTACCTCACACTGTAAGCTTAAACTAGAATGTGATAAGAATGATGTTTTTATCTTTCAGTGCCATACATTATAACTTTCTTTGTGTGAACATTTGTAAATCAAGATGGATATCTTTACCAAATGAAAAAATAATACCATTTGAGCCAATTATACATATAGACTGTGTATTTTAACATTTCAGGGCAGGTACCACCTATAAAGTAAATGTTTTTGGAATGTTTGATGGAGGAGAAAGTTCACCACTTGTTGGACAAGAAATGACAACCCTTTCTGACACAACTGTAATGCCGATTTTATCCTCTGGTAAGAAATTGAATTACATTTCCCTAGGAGACCTCAATTATCAAACTATTTCAAATATGAGTTGTTAGCTTAATTAATCATGCAATGTAAAGTGACTATAAAAATTTAACACTAAAATTTATTTAAATAATTTACATACTTAAAATTCTTCAAACATCCAGCTAAGCATACTTTTGACAATATATTTTTAAGGTTTTTCTTGTCAGCATTGCATTGGTTACATAGTACTGCATTATTTAAAGATGGGTTTTTACAATGTACATTTTCTCTCCTTTGAATGACTAAAACACAGTTTTATTTTGTTAAAGTAATGGCAGAAATGATTCATTTGGGTTGAGCAAGCAGAGTTGAGTTACATAAATGGTGGGCAACCACAACTTGGGAAGCAAAATTGTGACATAAACTGTTTAGATTTTTTTTTTCTCCCACCATGATTATAGCTTTGATGTACATGAAGCTAGTTTTGAATATTTTTACAGGTTCAAGTGGTAGATAGAATTTACTTCTGAATGTTTTTCATTATTTGCTAAAAAAAAGGAGTAGGTGTGGGCAGAGCCAGGAGCAGGCTTGCAAAGTACTTGGAATAGTATTCAGGAATCCTCAATCCTGATTTGCTGTATAATACATCAATGATGCCTTTGTAGTGTAAAAAACATCACATAATTTTCTCCATGAGTTATTTTTTTAATATAAAGATCAGATGCTAACATGGCAAGAGTTTGAAAAATTCATAGCTGGTAACATAACTTCCTGGAAAAGAGAGCATTTGAAAATATGGGTGTGAATAAAATAAATGAAAGTATCAAATCTTGCTGTTTTGCATTGATGTTTTATTGTTTCTCCTATGATGATATTAACTGACTTATATTTTTATTTTGTAGCCTGTGCACTGAGGATATTGGGACTATTCTCTCTTTTCAAAGCACCCTAGCTTTGTATCAATGTTTGTGCTTGTTGTTTCTATAGCTCTCAATCTGTATATTTGTTTGCATACTTTTTTTCCTAAATTTTCTTCCTTCTCTGTTGATTTTTCTAAATATGCAGACTTCACCATCTGTATGTACATGATATACATAGTAGATGATTAAGTAGTTAATAACTAAATAATATAATAACTATCAGGTTTTAAAACATGTATTTTGACTTTAAGAAGGTCTAATTTTAAAAGTCATGTTTCTAATCCTTCATAATATATATATATATATTAGTTACCTGGGAACTTAATTATTTTGAAAGTTGTTTTTGGCTCACTAAAACTTTTTCTTAGTTTACACATTTTATCAGTCCATCTCGTACTTGTCTGCTGATGACCACTGAATAGTATAAAAAATGCAAATCTAATCTTTAGATCACATTAACTTTTATTAAAATTATTAATGCTTGATACTTAGATGGCTGTATTTCTCATTTAGTTCAGCCCTTGGGTTTGTGAGCCAATTCAAATTTATAACGATGGTTTAATTTAAATCTCCAGGATCTACCACTGTGGCCTGGAAGTGTAGTCAAAGAAGAAGGAAATGTCACTGAAATAATCACTGGAGGAACTGATCATTCTTATGACTGTTAGTTGAGGTTAATAAATCATATGGAACGTATTTTCAGAGTCTTGAATTCCAAAGCTACAGGACTGAAACAGTTAGGCAACAATGATTACCCAGGGGGTGGTAGAGGCAAGCTAGGAAGTAGCACTGCTAAGGATGTGCTCCTGACTCTGCCCTGTCTCATCATTGTCATGTCAGGGATGGAGTGTATCACCAGAGCTGAAGCAGACATTGTGTTGCTGGTGGATGGATCCTGGAGTATCGGCCGGGCAAATTTTAGGACAGTGAGGAGTTTCATTTCTCGTATTGTGGAAGTCTTTGACATTGGCCCCAAAAGAGTACAGATTGGTAGGTCTGACAATATTAAAGACATTTCAACATTTCCATTATGTTGTTTGATATATGCTAATGCCAATGGTGTTATTTTAGGCCTTACTCAGTATAGTGGGGACCCCAGAACAGAGTGGCAGTTAAATGCTCATAGAGACAAGAAGAGCTTGTTGCAAGCGGTGGCAAACTTACCATACAAAGGAGGCAATACTCTCACAGGTGAGTGAGCATGGTCTGGTGCAATTTTACTTACTGCTTTTGGTCAAAGCTGTGGCTAAATAATGATGTGATTGATTCTCTTTTAAAAATTCCACTAGGCATGGCTTTGAATTTCATTCACCAACAGAGCTTCAAAACCCAAGCTGGAATGAGACCTAGAGCTAGAAAAATTGGTGTTCTTATCACTGATGGAAAGTCACAAGATGATGTTGAAGCACCTTCAAAGAAACTCAAGGATGAAGGCATAGAGCTGTTTGCTGTTGGTAAGTATTGAAAAGGGTAGTACTGCTCCCAGCATTACAAAAGCTGTGGATATTTTTGTAGTTAAAAGTATTTCAACTTGTGAAAAAAAACCACATTTCCCCTATCACATAATTTATCAAAACAATATGCCAGGAAGTTAATTCATTTTCTTTTGTTTTTTCTTTTTAATTTTTAAATTTATTTTTTTTGTTAGACTTACTGGAGTGACATCTGTTAGCAAGGATTACATAGGTTTCTGGCATATAGTTCTATGGTGCATTTTCTTCTTTTCTCCCGGTGATGAGACAAAGTTACATGTCTTCTTGGAACAAAGTAATGGATAAGAGGACAAATATATTATTAATAGGATTCAGGAAAATTCCTGTTTGGTTTTCCATGGTTCCATGTTTATTTTTGATATCCATTATTTTACTTTCCAGAAAAAGAACACTGAGGAGACACTTTTTGGTGTGATATTGGTGCTAGAAACATTTAGAAGACAATAATTCAGAGCAGCTTTCAGTTTATATTATTTTTTATTTGTTCTATTTTATAAGTATAGATAGATAATCATTTTATTATTGAAGAACATCATATATATGCTCTAGTTTACATTGAATATATAAGGGTCACCCATAAAATATTTGCTTCATTCCATTATTTTTTTTTAATTTGTATATATCCACTTTTTTGAGGTATTAAAAATGCCGATGAAATTGAGTTGAAGTTGATTGCATCAGATCCCGATGATATCCACTCATACAACGTGGCAGACTTTGAGTCACTCTCCAGGATTGTGGATGACCTCACCATTAACTTGTGCAATAGTGTCAAAGGTCCAGGTAAGGTTTAGCCCAGGGTTCTAACCCTCAGCAGTGTTAATATTTTGGGCCAGAGAATTCTTTTTTGTATGGGGGCAGAGGACTCTTTTGTGCTTTGTGAGAATTTTAATAGCACTCCTTGGCTCTGTCTACTGGACGCCAGTAGCACCCCCTGATTTGTGATAACTAAAAATATATTCAGAATTTTCCAGATGTCGGCTCAGGAGAATGCTGTCCTCAATCGAAAATCATTGCTTTAGTTCCTGATTTTTTTCTGATTTTTTTCTAATGTCATCAAACTAGAAATGACTTCTAGCTTATTTGAAGATACTTTTAGTTTATATGTGCCAGCATACCACACACACACACACACACACACACACACACACCACATACTCACACATGTGGGTATATATAAATGAGACTTGAAGAAGAGAGAGATGCTTTCTTTTCTAGTGTATATATGTTCTCTTATAAAGCATCTTCATTCTATAATTACTAAGTTTCTATTAAATGGTTGTGCCTAGACTTCTGTTTTCTAAAGTTAGGTAACTTTTTTTGTGATTAAGAATGAAAGAGGGGTCTTATATCTGTTTTTTTTTCTTTTGTCTCAACTATAGATGATTAAATTTGATTCTTTGCACTTATAACCCTTCAATATACAGAAAAATTATAATTTTAGAGTTTGGACTTTTAGAAATGAAATAATCTGTCTTCACCTATAATAGATAAAACTACTTACTCAGAGTCAGATGGCAAAAGGTGTTTTTAGGGGTCTTCAAAACAAAGGTGTTGATAAGAAATTAAAATTTAGAAATAAAATGGTGGAATTGAATTTGTAGTGACAGAAGGGAGTGCAAAAATGGTTACAAACTGTATAAATCGTGGGACAAAACACAGCACCAAAATGAAAAGTTTTTGAAAATTATTGACAAAGATTATGGTCATTATAATATGCTAGAAGTTTCTTTTAAGTACATATAGATTATGGTAATGATTGTCTTTTGTTAATTTATTCTGGTTTTGGAAAAGTTAGAATGAACTTAACAAATAACATAGTAGAAATGGTTCACATGCTTTGTACATTGGGGATATGTTTATTTGACTGTTCCTTCTTGAGTTGGTCTCTCCAAACTTTTGTGAATTGTCTTTTTGGATTTTGAACAACAGGCTGACCTTTTCCTTGGAGAAGTAGACCAGCCAGGAAGCTAGAATTTGTAGGCTTCTGGCTCTGGATTAGCTGCGAGAGTTGTAGTTTTATTTAGTTGGAGAGAACTTTGAGCAGGGATGAAAACATCTTTTATTTATTTTTCCTTTTTTGTCAACTATGTAATAGTTGCATTCATTCTAGTTTCTCAGACAGTAAAATTGCTTGATAATTTTGTAGGCTTGATTATGACCCAAGAACAAGAAAGGTTAGGATACTAAGAATGGAAGTGCTTTCTCCAGCTTTGGCTTACAAAGAAAGGAGGAAGAATTTATGAGAATCATTTTCCATGCTTATGGAGTCATTAGATGAATTCTCTTTAAATTTTTATTTATATCTTTATGTATATCTTTCTAGTGACTGTATTGAGCTTAATATTTTTATTTTTATTGATATTTATTCTTGTTCTATGTTAGTCATTTCACCTATATCTAGCCTGCAGAGCACAATCACAGACAGTATGATACTGCTAACTTTTTGAAAACCTGTTTGTTTCTCCTCTTCGTGGAGTACAAAAGTGGTTAGCTTCTCTAGGTTCTGTGAGGGAACTAAACATAAATAGTAAACCAATTCTGTTCTCACGGCGTGCAACCTATGGTTAAAAAGATAAGCTATCTATATAAATAATCAAAATGATAACGAGAGCAGTGAACTTGGGTGGGGCCAATAGTAATAGAGACGATGAAATTGTCAGATCCCAACTCTTTATTTATCAATTATTAAATAGTATTTATATTGATTATGAATTATTGAGTTTATTAGATTATAAATTGATTACAAGGCAAGAGAGTGGACAAAGTATCCAAAGCTGATTCAGAGATTTTGAGTTTACGAAACTGGTTAACTGGCGGTTCTATAAGGAAGAATGGGATCAAGTTTTAATGAAATAAAATGAGCTGAGATTTGAATTTTCTGAGGCTGAAGAAACTTTTGGCCACCCATTCAGAGAAGTTTTATGGGAAACAGATCTCTATGCTGATTTACTGTAGCTACTTAGTATGTGAAAGGGTGTATATACAAACTTAGTATGGAAAGTAATATTATTTCAATCTAATTTCAGATTTGATCACCTTGATATAATAATGCAAAAAGTGTATGTACTTTATTTCCACATGTAGGTGACTTGGGAGCACCTTCTAACCTAGTTATTTCTGAGCGAACCCATCGTTCTTTTAGAGTGAGCTGGACTCCTCCTACTGACAGTGTGGACAGATATAAGGTGGAATACTACCCAGTCTCTGGAGGGAAACGCCAAGAAGTGAGTAGGCAACACCTGCAACTCACTCCTTCCTGATGTAGAGATTGGGTTCCTTCTCATGAAGGCTCTGAGGAAAATGTTGGGTGAAGAGCACAAGGGATAGAGCGATGCAAAACTGAGTCAACAATGGTGCTTTTTGTTCCTTGCTAGGTCAGCATTTCCATTTGGTCTTATTGAAAGGAAAAGAGCTTTGCTTAAATTCTTATGGTTTCTAAAAATTGAAGAGTAATAATATGACTTTTAATTAAAATTTCATTAGACGATGCTTGATATTTTTCATGAGTTCTTACTAGAATTATAGAGTTGGAAGGGAACATTAAAGATGATCTAGTTTTACCCACTCATTTTACAAATAAGGAAACAACAGGTGGAAGAATAAAATTACTATATTTTGCCATGTATAATGCATACCCACATTTTTGGCCCAAACTTTCAGGGGAAAAATCTTTGCTTTAATTTTTTAATTCAAATTTTATGTGCTTATATTTAGGTACCTGTTTTTTTGTGTTATAAAGGAATTTTAGCATTTATTTTTTAACATAACTCATACGTGAAATATAAAACTGAAAGCAACAAAGAAACAGAAACTCTTGGACACAGTCAATAGCTTAGTGGTTACCTGAGTGTAAGAGGGGAGGAAGGTGGGGGAGTCAAATACATGGTGATGGAAGGAGAACTCACTGTGTGGTGAGCACATAATGCAACATATAGACGATGCACTGTAGAATTGTACACCTGGAAGGAACCTGTGTAATGTTCCCTAACCAGTGTCACCCCAATAAATTTAATAATTAAAAAACTCAATTATCATATTCCAGGGTATTATTTTGCCTATGGATATCATTATTGATTTCTAGAGTTACACTTTTAACTCATAAACATAAATAAAAGAATTAAAAACATTTATATAGATATGGAATTATTAACAGTACTATCCATGTATAATGCACATCCATTTTTTGCACAAATTTGGGCAAAAAAAGTGTACATTCTACAAGGCAAAATATGGGTTATCTATTGACCAAGGTCTCATCGTAATCTGGTAGTTTCTAAAAATAAAAGACAATGGCTTCATTGAAATGTAATTTTTAAGCTCATCATAGTTAAATACTTTGTAACTGTAGTAAAAAAGGGGGATGTGATGATAACCTAAGCCATTATTATTTAAAATTTTTTCTCACCTAGTTTTATGTGAGCCGACTGGAAAGTAGCACAGTACTGAAAGATCTGAAGCCTGAAACTGAGTATGTTGTGAATGTTTATTCTGTGGTAGAAGACGAATATAGCGAGCCTCTGAAGGGCACCGAAAAAACCTGTAAGTCAGATTAAAGACAAATCTCCTTATTTCGGTTTCTAAGATAAAGAGGTGGCATCCCATGTGGGATTTTGTTAGTGTTCCATATCATTCATTTATTCAATATCCATTCAATACATATTTACCAAATGCATTCTTTGTGAAGGTGCTCAGTAAATTACTCAGTGATTTTCTGCTTTTACTGGCTGTCCTGCCATCGTGGGGCCCTGTTAGTGGAATGGGTATTCATAGCCACAGATAACTTAGAGGGAAAAGTTACCTTTCATAGAGTTATTCACTTCTTAAGGAAGAAGTGAAGACCATGTTGGGGAGTAGCACTAAGATTCGGAAGAGAAGCTTTGCAGAGACAATCTATTTTAGTTCTATAGGTGGCCAGATCTTTCTGCTGGCAATGAGGTCTCCCCATTTTTTTTCTGGCCTTTGGCCTCTGGCTCTGGCCTTTACTAGAGAAGTTCTAATGGCTTTAACTTTGAATAGAACTTTTAGGAGTGATGTTCCTCACTCCTATTCCTGGTAGGATTTCTGAGGCCATACAAAGATACTCTTTCCCTCTCTTTTCTTCCTGGCTGGGCTCCAAGGGGAGAAGGAGGCCACTTATAAGTGAGAGGGCTGACTATCACTCTCTCCAAGGCCAAAACTGACACTACTCACTGTTCAGTTCCTTAGATTTGTATCTCTTCTCTTATTTCTCTTCATATTAGACCACAGGAGGTGGGAAATAATGTATTTCACAATAAGCAGGATTATTCTGATAATTCCTTAAAACTTTAAACTCGATCTTTGAAAAAAAATTAGAGAGCCATGTGGGTGTTAAGTGAAAAGGATACTGTAAACCCTTTACTCTGCTTCATGGGCTTGACTTCAATAAACCCACAAATTCCCTAAATTCTACTTACTAATGTATGACACTCTCAGTTAAAACATTTTTTTAAAAAGAAAGATGAAATAAAATACTCTGTTGATTATTTATGAAAGTCTATTATTAAAGAATGAAAATAGTCAATTTAGAGATATTCCAGAAAAAGAGATTGAAATCTCAGGAAGTTGGTATCTATGATGGCTTCCATATGGACTCATCAGAATGCCATTTGAAATTTACACTTTTCCCCCTATGAAATAGTTGTAACATACTGAGTGTGAGGTAGCAAGGAACCATGAGATAAGGTTTTGCAGGGGAGAGGAAAGGATTATATTAACTCTCATTGATTGCTCACAGCAATCCATTTTCTATTTAGAAGTAGGAAACACAATTAAAAAGTGAATAGAATGACAGGAAATAGACTGATGTCTGCTTTTACATCCCAACAGTGCCTGTCCCTGTAGTCAGCCTGAATATTTATGACATTGGCTTTACTACCATGCATGCGCACTGGCAGCCAGTGGTAGGGGCTACTGGCTACATCTTGTCATATGAACCCATCAACGCCACAGAACCGACAAAACCCAAAGAGGTGGGTTTCTTTCTCATTGGATCTTTGTTTCGTTTTCTTTGGATCTTCCTGAGACTTTAGTTTTAGACTCTCCTTTAAACTGCAGTTATGAACTCTTTGATACTTTTATGTGCACCAAAGAAAAATAGTAAATTAGATTTGTAGTCTGTGACACATTTTAGAAAATATTGGCATGAAAAAGGAAATGCAGTTCAGAGAAATGAAAAATAAGTTGTGTGTAGCAATTACAAGTGGGCTGTAATTGGCTGTCCCTGGTAATTGGAAACATTTGATTTGAATGTCTGATTTCCTCTGGTCGTGTCCATGTGCAGATGCGTGTGGGGCCTACAGTGAATGATATGCAGTTGACTGACCTCTTTCCCAACACTGAATACGCAGTCACGGTCCAGGCTGCCCTGCATGACCTCACTAGCGACCCTGTCACTGCTCGGGAAGTCACCTGTAAGACATGGCTAATTTTTCTTTTTTTCTTATTGCTGTAAATATAACATTATTAGAAATTTTCTTTTTCCTAATGAAGCTAACAATGATTTGATAATTTGTGCATCAGTTATAATAGGGTTATTATTTATGATAATTACATTTGAGAATTAAGATTAACTCTAGACTTATGGCAGCATCTTAAATTGATTCTAGGATTTACTTTTTTTCCCCACCTTTAACAACTTATTGAGATGTATCTTACAATCAATGTTATCTTACAATTGTTCTTGGTCAGATGTCAATTAGGACATAGAACATAAAATGATGGTACACCTTACAATTGATGTTTTTGTAGGTCCATGAAATATGGTATAACATTGATGAAAAGGGAACGCTGGGTGAATGTAGTTTTGGAAGAGGATATTAGGTTTGAGATCAAGATGTTCCAAGTTCTTATTGAAGTAGAAGCTCTGTGGCACATATGAATAAGTCTGTTTCAATTAAGTGAATCAATCAATTAACTTAATCCAAAAACATATTGATCAACTATTATACTCCAGTCATGGTGCTAGGTGTTGGGGATGTACCAATGAATAATACAAAGCAGGGTAGAACACATGTATTTCTTTGTGGTTTGTATATCTCTTGTGTGTGTTGATCAGCCCTGTTTTGTTTCCTGTTTGTTTCACTAGCATTTAGGTGCTTTTTCTTAAAAAGTGACAATGGCTGCACTTAGGACCCTTGCCTTACCTAGCTGGTAGTTTGGTTTCATGTTATTGAGGTGGGTATGCTGAGATAGATGACTTGGCTTAAATTTGGTGAGTTTCAGGCTACATTACTAAAGACATGAGGAAGCTAGAAAGAATCTTCAAGGGGGAAACGGGACAGAGACAGAAGCATGATGGGGCAGAAAAGAGAAAGAACTCCCTCAGGGCAGGATGGTATGAATCCATGAGCAACAAACAATCCTCTTTTATATGTTAAATCCCGTCCAGAGCTGGTGGTAGTGGCAGATGGAAAGAGTGAAAAGCCAACCAGGGATGGAGACATGTTCTGAGAGTGCTGGGAGAGAAGACCCATGGTGAAATGAAAGACGAATGTGGTCAAGGATTTGGATATGGGGCTGGACTGCAACAGTGAGGGAAAGGAGCACAGAGAGATGCAGAGAGATGCGAACACTTAAAGGGACGGAGGTGCAGAAACATGGAAGTGGAGAGAGAGATGAAAGGAGATAGATGTACAGAGCTGAAATGAGTGACAAAGGAAATTGGTTAAATGGGCAGCTAGAAAGAGTGAGATGCATCTCACATAACAAAAGAAAATCTCTTCATTAGTTATACTTCTGCCTGTTTTTGCTAAGGTAAAGCTTTGTTTGACTTGGTAAAAATTTATTTTTATTTTCTTCTTTTTTAAATTAAATTTATTGGGGTGACATTGGTTAGTAAAATTATATAGGTTTTAAGTGTACATTTCTATAATGCATCATCTCTATACTGCATTGGGTGCTCACCACCCCGAGCCACCTCTTCTTCCATCACTATAAATTTGACCCCCTTTATCCTCCTCTGCCACTTTCTTCTCCTTACCACCTGGTAACAACTAAACTGTTGTCTGTGTCTGTGAGTTTTTGTTTATTTGTCTTGATTATTTTGTTGCTTTCAGTTTTAAATCCCATAGATGAGTGATATCATATGGTTCTCAACTTTTCTGTCTGACTGATTTTGTTTGGCACAGTAATCTCAAGCATGATCCGTCCACGTTGTTGCAAATGGCAGTATTTCATCTTATGGCCGAATAATATTCCGTTGTATATTTGTACCACATCTTTATTCAATCATCTATCAAATGACACATTTTTATTTTCTTCTAACCATTTAGGCTTCTGTGGATTTTCTTATAAAATTATTGGGTGCTTAATTTTTGCCAGTCTTCATTCTTCACTTTTGTAACCATTGGTTTTCCTAGTGTATTCTTAGGAGAGTTTAACTCTATTGATTTTGTTTTCTTCTTAACCAATTTAAATATATGGTGAACAAATATGAGCAATACATTTATAGTAGATTATGATTTATTATAGCTTAGCAGCAAATAAGAGCTTATGTAAATAGAGTGGAAGAAATTAACATAAATGAGAAGTAGGATTGTCATAAAAATTTTATTAAAAAGCTTTCTTAAGAATAATCCAGCTCTACCTGGTAGGATCATAGTACTTTTACCATCATAATCATTTTTCTTAGTTACTTTGCTGCACATCTTTAAATTTTCTCCAAACAACTTCTTGAAAGCTTGTGTGGATTCTTTAGAGCTTTGTGGTTGAGAATCACATCTGGACCTAATTTCTCATGCATCTCCAGTGCCTTTACCCAAACCTCAAAATCTGAAACTCAGAGATGTGACCCACAGCACCATAAATGTCTCTTGGGACCCTGTGCCTGGAAAAGTGCGTAAATATATTGTTCGCTACAAAGCACCAGAAGAAGGTGTCAAAGAGGTAGGTTGGAGATTAAAATGGATTTGGAACTATTTGATCTCTTAGTATGTTTTTCAAAAGAACCTAAACAACTACAGTTGATGGCATGTTTTGAATGTTGTCAGTTTGTTAATATAGTGTTAAAAACTTGTTATATTAATAAAGCACTTTTTGAATATCGATAATATATTGGCCTGTCTTGCATCTGGTTTAGAAATGTTTTGCTGTATGACAATAATCTCACAAACATCATCCCTTAGTTATAGAATCTAGATAGTGTTTTCTTTTCATCTGGATGCCTCATATGGTGCTCTGCATTCTTTGAATAACTGAAAAGTATCAGTAATGTTTCTAAAAATAAAAAGCTAGCAAGGGAATGTGGAAGTGTTTGTCAGATAATAGGAAGACAAGATAGTTGAAAAGGACAGAGAGAAAAGATGAATATGTTCATAGAGGAGTGACCCCTTGACAGGGAACATTTTTGAGATGGGGTGGAGAGCTGTTTCCATGACAATCTGATTCAAAGTAGGAGTGAATTGAGGGACTTCATCAGTGAATGTGTTTAAAACTTGTGTATACTTTGGGGCATTAATGTTGGAATCTCAGGAGCATTTCTGGAATATAGAGAGAGTTTTTCTAAGCACCCAGTTACTGACTGTGATGGTCATTTGGATTACACAAAAGCTAGTTTTCACATGTGCACACATTCATCTTATTCTGGGTTTAAATTTCAAAAGAGGTGCAGTGACTAGTGGGTCTCAGAGGGTTCTTGGTTATAGCAGATGAGATAATGCACAGGAAAATATTTCTGAAAAAAATAAGGCAGTAATACAAAGGGAAACAGGTGAAAAATTATTAGGTTGTTTGAATCCATAGGCAGTCATCATTTATCAAACAATAGTGCCAAATATGGTTTAAGTACATACATTTTTTTCCAATTCAGAAACATATAAACAGTCTCCAGTTCCTGGCCTCTATGCAAATTGGAAAAACATTGCTTTTTTTGGTACCACTATTCTTAAGTGCTTGTGCTGACAGGTACAGTAAACAATAGACAGATGTCACAACTAAACCCTTTGTAAAAATAGTTCCACTGGTCTGTTTTAGGTAGAAGTGGACAGGACACGGACCAGCATCCCTCTCAAAGACCTCATCTCACAAACCATGTACACAGTCAGCGTTGCTGCTGTGTATGATGAGGGAGAGTCTCCCCCGGTGACTGCTCAAGAAACTACCCGTGAGTTGTGAAAACGCTTTATTGATAATTGAGAAATAATACTACGATGCACGTGTAACTGAATTTACTGGGTCATTTTGTTTCTTAATGCTATTTTTGCTAGTATATAATAATGTTTTGATTGACAGATTGTTTTTCACTTATTTTCTTCTCCTCTTCTACCAATATGTCCATTTCTTTTATGATAATGTCTGTCTTACTCTTATTCTATCAGCCACTGTCACTACTTCATCTTCTAGATACTTAACTGGTATGTGCGTGGGGTGGGCTGGGAGGACAAAAGTACATTCTTGATGTACAAGTATGTTGGATATTTCCTCTGGAAAAGTTGCATTAGTAATCAAATATATGTATATTATTTTTCAAAATATTTTTGACATCTTACTATATGTAAAAACTACCAGGGGTGACAAAGTATAAGCATCTTTGCCCTCCATAGTTCATAATTTCATTGAGGAGATAAGAAAATGAATTATTATATGGGATCATGTAAGGGGGGTGAAGTATGTGGCACTCAGATTGTTTACTATCGATTTCAGAGTAAGGGGAGACTTCCTCAGGGGAACAGCGGGGAGACACAGAGCAACCTGCCCCGCCCCGCTTTCTTGGGGCTCCATTCTGTTTCCCCTTCAAGGGAACTCAGTGTCTCTTCCTCTCATGGTAGTTTCATAGCATTTCTCTCAATTATCATTACCTGTTGGTCTTTTTTTTTTTTTAATCTATTCTATTTTCTCCTTGCTCCCTCCTAATGAAGGCAGAGACATATTTATTTTTTTCGACTTTGTGTCTCCAGTGCCTGCAACCGTGCTCATCCCATAATTTCCTAATTAAATAGTAGTTAAGAAATTGAGGTCCAGAGCCAGCAGTGTCCTGAAGAAATATAATGGGAGATACATATGTAATTCCAAATTTTCTAGTAGCTGTGATAAAAATGATAAAAAGAGACAGATAAAATTAATTTCAATGATGTGTTTTATTCAACCCAATATATCCAAAAGGTTATCATTTTAACATGTATCAGCATAATACTTATTAATGAGATATTGTGCATATTTGTATCAAAATTCTTTGAAATCCAGTCTGTATTAATGTTATGGTGTATCTCAGTTGGGACTAGTCATATTTCAATAGCTACACGTGGCTAGTGGCTCTCATAGTTGCCAGCACCAGTCTAGAGAATTTCAGTAACTTGCCTCACCTCACCCAGTATGCTAGCACTGGGATCATGTGTTGTGGAGCTTTTACTTCCAATCTCATAGCTCCCTCACCAGAGGCTCAAAAGCTTCTCTGTTAGTGCTCAGCTGTCTGTACATCTTGTCAGATGCCACAGTCAGCTTCTTAACATCAGGCAGTATCCATTTCTTCTATTTTCTTACCATGTGAAAACTCTTAGCAATTTCAGTTGCCTTCATGACATCAGTACTTTCCAGGTAAATGGATTAGTTAGAGATGAAAATTGATGCATGTGAATAGATTGACAGCTTTACACAAACATAACAGAGAGTAAAGAGAAAAAGAAGTTGGAAAAAAGTCTAGTGAAAGCAGGTAATTTTTAGTATAGTAAATTAATACTTTCAATGTATGTTTTTAATTCTTAAGATTTCCTAATAATTTTTTGATACATCCAAAGTGGATCCTGAACAGATGGTTTGACGGCAGTTGTGCTTGTGAAAGTGGTACCACTTTCTTTATCTCAGTGGGCCTTTTCACTGTAATTATTAGAAAGAAATTTTCGGATTTGTGTAGTTGGTTTTGGTTGCCAGGAGATAAACAATTGACAATGAAAACTCAGGACTGGTGGAAGACATTTCCAAACTAACTAGAGTGCCTGGTTAACAGAGAGGCTTTTAATAGGGATTTCAGCAGTCATCAGCACTCCAGAGTTGTTCTCACTGGATCAGTGCAGTCTGCTTTACGCTGTGGTTAAGGTTGGTGACTATAGGAGAAGCTTATGCATGGATTACTTAGATAATAACATTGTATGGACCATTGAATGTTCGTGCACTTGCTGAAATGATCGTATATTAAAGTTTCTGCTTATGTGTACTGGTACATGAAAGAGTCCATGATTTTCATTAGATTTTCAAAAAGTTTGAGATGCAAAATGGTTAGGAACCACTGAATTAGATTACTAAATGGTACTTTAAAAAACTTACCATTTTAATAGAATATAAATAATCACCTGTTCTAGCCATATGATGCTTCCAGTTTTCCGAGCTCTCACATTTACTCATATCTGTCAAATGAACTGAATTGGTGAGCTCTGTGACTCTAAGCAATGTTTGCAGTCAGTTTTTCCATATCCATTCAAAGAAAACTAGGCAGTTTTATTAATTTGAATTTGCAGATTACACTAAAAAACAGAGTCCTGTCTTTTCCTATGATAGACACGGTGCCGCCCCCAACAAACCTAAAGATTACTGATGTGACAACAGAGAGTTTCCGAGCGACTTGGGACCATGCAGCTTCAGATGTCTCTCTCTACAGAATAACCTGGGCACCTGTTGGAAGCTCAGAGAAGATGGAGGTAGTGTTAACTCTCTTTCTTTTTTCTCCCTTTCCTTCCTTAAAAAAAAGTCCCATTTACTTTAGGAGATCTTGTTTGAAATATGTGATACCTCTGTTGCCAGAAAAGGGTCCCTTCCTATTGGTGACATTTGAGCTCATGATGTGACTCAAAGCAGGAGAAACATCTGAGTAAATAATGTCAACAAACTGCCATTGAGTGTATGATGTTTGTGGTGACTTAATTTTGTGTGAGTTTGTTGTTTTCTTCCTCTTTCCCTAAGACCATCTTAAATGGAGATGAAAATACTTTGGTGTTTGAAAACTTGAACCCAAACACTCTCTATGAAGTTTCTGTTACTGGCATCTACCCTGATGAGTCAGAGAGTGATGACCTGATTGGCAGTGAGCGCACATGTAAGTGTTCAACCTTCAGGATGTTGTTATTTTAAAGTTAATTTAAAAAATGGAGCTATAGCTATATTAGTAATATTTTCCCAAATTCTTTTTTTTTTTTTTAGTGCGTTTGATACCCTTAACAACACAAGGTAAGAATTTATTTGCTGAATTGTGTGAGTGGCCAGATAATGAATACATGAACGAACAAATGAATGAAAAATACCACACAATTCATTGCAAACAGGCCTTCTGCTTTTACATCTTAAGGTGTTGATTGGGCCTCTTTTAAACAGGCCTTTCTTGAAAAACTTTTCTTTGCTACTGTTTGTTAAAGAGTCATTAAAGATTCAATGCTCATGATTCACCATGGGTCAAATTTAGTTCTAAACCTAGAAGTGCACAGTTCCATCGCTTCCTTGGGAACAGTGCATATTTTGGAAGGAGGCATTGCTCCACGTGCTTACTCTGTTTCTCAATAACCTTCTTGCAGCTCCTAAAAGCGGCCCACGGAATCTTCAGGTGTACAATGCAACCTCTAACAGCTTGACCATTAAGTGGGATCCTGCTAGTGGTCGTGTGCAGAAATACAGAATCACTTACCAGCCTTCAACAGGCGAAGGCACTGAACAAACGGTAATTTGTTTCATACAAACTAGTACTTGGACAAATTCTACCCTTTCCTCTTTAAGCTCCTTTCACTGCGATATTATTTTGAGACATGCAAGATTTACTGTATGGGATGGAATTATTTGATTCCATCCTGAAGGAGACTCAGTGGATGTCCTCTTGGGAGACCTACTTTGCTCTTCATGTCTCACAGCATAAAGCAAGTGTCTTAGTGCATCCACATGCCCCATAAAAACTATTACTGTCGGATTATCTGTGAAGATATCTAGATTTTTGAGTCTATTTAGATTTTTTGATCCATATCTCCCTAGCTTAATCAAGTGTTTCCTAAACTTCCATGATTCAATTTTTTGGTTTGTTTGTTTCGTATGGTCTAAGGTATTTCTTAGACCTGGTATTTTTAGATCTGGGCACTTGTTCACCTAATTCATACTACTTGTTCTTTTTTTATTTATCCAAATAGTGGTTTCTGAGAAAGATAGTAGGACTGTAAGCTCGGCCTTCCTCTAATTTATCTTCCTAGTCTTCCCTTTTTTAACAGAACCCTTGTTAATTCACTTTGCTTACCTTAGTTGTCTCTTTGAACTTTCTCCAGCTTTGCTGTGATGAAATGTGTGACTGGGACTGCACACATTATCCTAGCTCATGAAGCTCCGTGATTTTTATACAGATGGGGTGATGCTTTCTGATTTATTTCAAATACCTCTTTTGGGGAGGTTCAGTATTTTATTAACTTTTTTGGGGAATATCCATAACATTTTTTCACAAAGCCTTAGAAAGATGAATTATTAACCTTTAATCCTCTGTCTAGCTGAGCTCCAGCAAATGGGTCATACACCTTAGCAATTTAGACGTGTTATCAGAGGTGGGTGCTGGCAGTGGTTAAAGGTGTGTGGTTAAAGGTCTCTCATAGTATATAGTGAGTAGGTTGAACTGAACGAGAAAACGTCCCATCACTAGTGCTATTTTTGAGTTTGTCTTTTGCAGTTTTCATAGAACTAGACTTCAGTAGTTTGATATATCTGAATTGAGAATTTGTCTATTTTAGTTAAATCGGCTATCAATAATAAATTAAATACCAACTGTAATCAACTGGCTTTTATAAAATAAGATAAGATATATTTCCTGGATTGATAATTTAATGTCAGAAACCCATCTTCTTTTTTCTGCACCTGGCAAGGTTTAGGTAAAACTATAAAGCAGGCTAAACTTGACTTTAACATTTCTTTTCTGGTTTCTGGTTCAGCTAAACCCACTCACTATGTACTATCTAAGTGATAAGGACCCTCCAGCTACTGTCCTGAATCTCTTTTACTGTCTCTCAGCTATTTGTTATAATTAGATGGAGTTTCATAAAATTACCCTCTGGAAAGTATTAGCTGATAATCCTTATAGGTTTGTTATTCTTAGCAATCTTTGTATTTCAATGCTAATTCGTGAAATAAAGTAATAAATCACTGATGCTAGAGTTATCTCGAAGAGTTGGGCAGAAGTAGTCAGACATCCTTCTGCTTACTCATAAGGCTAATTCTACTACATGGATGCTTTCACATTTGTTAAGTATCAAATGGTTTGTTCTGATACTTTTCTCTCATAATCTCAAAATTAAATTTACTAAAATTATCCAACTGTAGTTCAATTTGTGCACATTGAGAATAACTATAGTGATTTATTGAGGTTTCCCCTGGAACTCAGACTACTTGAGAGGATGGGTGAGAAGTCGGAAACATCTGGACTGTGCTAGCACATCCAGCCATCCACATGTGCACTCGTTATGGGCATTGTGCCATTTTCATGTGATTTTAATTAGTATGGCACCAACATCTGAATTCGGTAAACTGTGAACAAATTATACAAATTTTCTTTCAACAAGATAGCTAGATGGCCTTAAGCAATGAATAAAATACTTAAAACTCTATAATTAGAAAAGATTGAAAAAGTGTCATGCCACAAGGTTGGTGTTGTGGGGACCATTGGGAAACCCCGTCTGATGATGTCCTGGCAAAGGGTCTGGTCACAGAGTTGACGCAGCTAATGCTGTCAGAGTGGCAGTGTTTTAGGGGAAACACCGAAAGCTTTAGATCTTTTGCTTAATCATTTTAATGTGTTTCTAAGGCAAATAAAAAACATCTGTAAAAATGTAAGAAGTTCCTTTGCTATCTTAAAGTTCCTTTGTATCTCATTTATGATTAATGCCTTTTTTGGGGGAAGAGATCTGTGAAATGTGTTTTAGATGAAATTTTGCGGTGACGGCAGTGAGCAAGTTCAGAAACCTTTTAGAGGTCACCAGCTTAAGGCTTAGAGTTCTTTTTGTGATATAAGGTACATCATTGATATTTAAAAATTATACCATCAGATACTTTTTCCTTCACTGTGGTACGTGTTTCCAGACCTTGGCAAGGGTCTCAAACAGCTCTCCTGTAGAAAGAGCTTTTTTTTACCAGTGAGATGGAAAGAACAAGGTTAACACTTATTCCTGTTTCACTCAAGGCCACGATAGGAGGGCGGCAGAACAGTGTGGTCCTGCAGAAACTGAAACCCGACACTCCTTACACGATCACGGTCTCCTCCCTGTATCCTGACGGTGAAGGAGGTCGGATGACAGGCCGAGGCAAGACCAGTAAGTGAGCCCACACTCCTGCAGCTTCTTACGAATTACCATGGGAAGAGAAGCATGTCTTTATCTGGAAACACGGGGGTGACACGGAGTTTTCTTAGTCTTTTAAAATGCATTTTTAAAATGATACTGTTTTTAATATCCTTGGCTGGAGTTAACTGTGTCTGTGGAGAAAGATATTTATTAATTTTTTAGGATTAAAAAATAAAACTTGGGGGCCGAAATATCTTGTGGGGATATGAGACGTGTACCAGATTTATTTTATTCTTTCATTTATTCACTGCTTCAGCAAGTACTTGCTGGCTACCCACTGTGGGGTGCCTGCTGTATTTTAGGGTGCCCGCTGTATTTTAGGATTCCTGAGAGATATCAGTGAACTTGTGTGTGCTTGATTAAGATCACACTGTGGTGTGATTTCTGTGCATTCCAGAACCTCTGAATACTGTGAAGAACCTAAGAGTGTATGACCCTTCTACCAGTGCCTTGAATGTTCGCTGGGACCACGCAGAGGGAACTCCTCGTCAGTACAAGCTCTTCTATGCACCAACAGCAGGTGGTCCAGAGGAACTGGTAATTATTTCCAGTAGAGAAAAATGCATGTTTGTTTAAACTGTAGTTAAATGATTTAAACGTAAAGCTAAAGGAGTTAACCTATTTATTTTAGCACTGTAGAAGTTCATATTCATTTAATAGAACTTGATGGTGGGTAGTAGGTTGGAGCCTTCTTGCCTAGGTGATGAGAGGGTTGAGGAGGGTTGGGGCTGGGGAAAATGAGCATTCCAGGACGTTCTAAAGGGGAAATCTAGGGTGAGTACAGGGGTCTGGTGAAGTCTTTATAACCCCTGCAACTGTTTGTATGGGGCACATCACTATATTCCAATATTACAGAGTTTGCTTCTTGACTTGGTTTTAAGTTAGTATTTTGAGTATTATATTGTTAGAAGTGTTATTTTTTTTTACAAGTTTTTCAAATCAAGTACTTTACATTTTATTAAAATCTTTAGGTACCAATCCCTGGGAATACCAATTATGCCATTCTTAGGAATCTGCAGCCGGATACCTCATACACGGTTACAGTAGTTCCTGTTTATACTGACAGCGATGGAGGGCGCACGTCAGATACAGGAAGGACACGTAAGTAAGAAGACAGAAAAATCTAGTGTTTTCATTAAAATTTTTGCTTTTCATTATAAGGTGATATAGGGCCATGAAAGAAAATTTGGAGAATTCAGAATGACAAAATAAAAACATAAAATTACCCATAATTCACCTCTCAAGCACCAACAACTATCACTTAGTGTAGAAAATAAAGAAACTTTTATAATGACATTTGTCTTCTGAAATGATAACTTTAAGATTTTTAAGTGTGTATACAATCATTAGTATGCTACTTTGGTTATTCTCTTTCATTGACAAAAGTTTATCGAGCTTTGGGTCCTATACATTTGTGGCAAATAGTGTTTTATAATTGTTGCAATTTGTTCATCAGATTGCCTGATCACACATTTCTCTGGTTTCTGAAGAAGTGCTTTTTGGCATTAAAAATCTGTGTGTTCTTATTTGCCACTAACAGCTTGAAAACAAGTTTGTAATGTTTTTCCTACTTTTTTTTTGTAATACTGTTTAAAGGCTTTTGTGCATACTTATAAATATTTTTTTAGCTTTATAAATGTACTTGCTGATGGCTAAATAGAAGCAACTATGAATGGCTTCTTTTGGTAAAAGATTGATGGCCTGAAAAGATGATATTATTGACTAAGTTAGAGTTTGGTGTTAATATGCATTTAATTTGTTCTTTGAAGTCCCTATTGGGGCAGTTAATTGGGAACTGAGAATCTTATTTCTCCCTCTTTTTGCTTTTAATTTTAATCAAAAAAGACATTCAGTAGCTTTTTGTTGAATGAAAAAGGAATGAATAAAAGAATGAATGATTGAAACTGGGTGACTGAATTAGATGGGCTCATAGTTATTAGTTTTTACTCAGAAGGCAGACATTATAAAATTCCTCTTCTGTACCTCTCCATTAACCTATATTGGAAAACCAAAGCTTCTTTTGCAGTTTTTTTTTATCCCTTATCTGTTGTTCCTTAATGGCCAACCGTGCTACTACTTTTACTGGCTTGTTTTTATTGGCAATAACTTTGCTTTCATATAGACAAGGGCCATAATTGGCTAACATTGGGTAAATTTGGATTTGGAGGCTTTACATCTGCTTTTGTATGTAGATAATTAAAAGTTTAAAGAGGATAGTATTTGATCCTTTTACAGAGTGTAAGTTCTGGAGAAGTGATAACAAAAGCTCAACATGTATAAACAGACTTGAGAAGTATGCATTGGCTTTTCCTTCCCCAGTGGCAAGAGGACTGGCAAGAAATGTCCAAGTGTACAACCCTACGCCAAACAGCCTGGATGTTCGCTGGGACCCAGCCCCAGGACCTGTGCAGCAGTATCGCGTTGTGTATTCTCCTGAGGCTGGCACGAGACCCTCGGAATCTGTAAGTAATTTTGTCATCTTGGAGCCCAGCAAGTGAATTTTGTGGATTCTATTTACTGTGCCTCCTGCCATGGCTGTGGGCCCAGAACAATAAGCTGATTGTTGGCATAGCACTGAGTCTCAGAAACTTCACTTCCTGATGGATGTAGGCTCATGTTTACATCATGTTGGGTAGCCTGTGAGAATGCAAACCACGAACATGCCCAAGTATAATGATTAAATGATTGCTTTTGATGAATTAAGGCAGGTGTATTAATAATAACATTGGTTAGCAAAAGTGAATTTAGGCAAATACAAATTAGACTATATAAGTTAAAAACTTCAGTAATAAATGCAAATCACTGCTAAACCTACTCAATCTGGATTTTTGTGGTAAAGTACAAGCACCTTTATTATGAAACTAAGAGTATGCCATCACTAGTTCTTAGAAATTGTCCAATCTATCTTTGATTCATAGTACTATTCAGTTTGTAGGTAGATTAATAATTTAGTAATCAGAAATTACTAATTTGAGTAAAAACAATAGCAGAACACCTAAGGAAAAATAAATTTTTAGACTAACTTTATTTACAAGTCTTTATAAAAATTATAAAGACAAACAAATGATGACCAATACATGTGTTCTGTAAGAATATTGCTCTGCATGTCCCTGTGTATGGTAGGACATGTTCAGACAATGTGGCCCTTATCCATTGCATAGGATTGCTCTCTATTTTAATACAAAATTGCTCCACCATCATTGTAGAAGTCTCTTCTCTTATGTGTACATAATATTCAGGTGGTTCTTCGGGTAACTATCATGAGCCCTGGATGTTATATTTGAGAATCTTTACAATCAACATAAATGTGAGATAATTGAAGCTACTAAGGTCAAGTATGAACTAACTACTTTTGGTGGGGAAATTTCTGAGGATAAATTGCATCTAATGGCATGGGCTGGGCATATCTCACGAGGAAACACAGTAGTTGGCTTCTGACATGTCTGGGCTCAGCCTTTTGTTATCAAAGTTATGCTGACTAATAAAAGACTTGGTAAGCATTCATGGGTTATCATCAGGCAGAATTTGGCATTTCCTCTCCTCCAGATTGTGGTGCCAGGAAATACCCGCACGGTACACCTGGAGCGGCTGGTTCCAGACACACCCTATTCCGTGAACATTGTGGCTCTCTACTCAGATGGAGAGGGGAATCCCAGCCCCACCCAGGGCCGAACGCGTGAGGCAGAAATCCTTTCTCCACCCCGTTTCCTCGTAGCTCAATTGGCAGGGCTTCTCTGAGTGAGTGATGAGTGGGAGCTGGGTGGTGAGTGAGAGGTGGTGAGAGCTTTCTTCACCTCTGTGCAGGTGAGGGTAGAACTGGGCATGTGTTTCCCCTTCATTCTGTAGTGTAGTCTGGGCTCCCCTACATTCACATTCCAGCCTAAAACTTTGGATCCGTGATCGCTCTTTGGTCAGATTCTTATCAAGGATCTAAGTTGGGGTTTTTTTTCCTCCTCCTGCCCTTCAGTGAGTCTTCTCACCAAATGGGTACTTTGCAAATGTGTGGGTGTAGCCTTATTTTTCATTAAATAGGAAGTGGTTATAGTGGTTAAAATAATCCCTTTCTTTCCTAGTTAGTACATTTATGTTCAAACCTAGCTCTATGCCACTGGAAGTTCAGCATGTAACCGTAGCTTTGAAATGTAGCACTTTCTACTGGTTATGTTTTCACATTAAAACCATAGAACATGGGTGTTTTATCATAGGGAGTAAACAACCTAGTGAATATTAAAACACCTGCCAGTCCTTCCTTAATCTGCCTGAGTAAAATACTTTTATATTCCTCCCCCACCCCCATGTTTGTCACATTCACAGGCAGGCAAGTAACTCTATTGTATTTTAATTATTTAGTACCACGGGGTGGACCAAGAAATCTGCGAGTCTTTGGGGAGACAACCAATAGCCTCTCTGTGGCTTGGGATCATGCCGATGGGCCAGTTCAACAATACCGGATCATCTATTCCCCGACGGTTGGTGACCCGATTGATGAATATGTGAGTCTGATTCTCATTTACTTGAGCGTTTTACAATTTCTGACCTGGTTGGAAGATGAAATTAAGCTTTCTTCTTTAGGAAGTTGATGGAATTAGAGGTGAGTCCTTGATTCTTGTCTGATAGTTACCTTCTATATGACTTTTTCTGACATAACATGGGGAACACAGGAATGTGCTTTCACACTATGGAGGATCAATGTCTTTGAGGCTCTACATTCCGAAGACTGATTATCTTACAAAATGCATATTTATAACCACCTAATTACACCACAGGAATTAAGTCTAGTGACACATGATACAATTATTCTGAGCTACCGAAATTAATGTTCACATGCTGTGACTATTCAAATCTTAACCCTTTCTTGCAATTTAATTACTTTACCATGTTTTCCTTAAATACTTCAGTGCTAATTGATCTCTCTTTTCTCTAAACTTAACATTTTTCAGCACACATTGCTTTTGGAATATACATAACTCTAATATTAGCTTCCATTTTTTGAATGCCATATTTTGTCTCTCCAGAACCAGTTTCAAGTTTTCTTTTAGCTTCCTCATAGCCCTTACTGTGCATATTCATTCATTAGAGATGAGAAAACTCAGCACTTTCTTTAAAGTTTAGTGATTAATAGTGGAAGATTATGCAAAATGTTGATTGTAAAGCGGTTATACCTGGTTTGCAACCGTTTTGCCACATACATTCTCTTTGACTATTCCATTAATCCTATGTTATTAAATATTTCATCTAAGTTTTAATTTAAGCTCCCATTATATTAATAGGAAACACATGTAAATGCCATTTAGTGTTTCTGATCAAAACCAGGTAAGCCACACTTAGTTTGCCAAAGCAAAGAAGCTTATGCTTAATACATGTACAAATATGCATTTCCTTTCTGAAAACAGCAAAAATATAGTTTCTTCCCCCAATTCATCATTTGTAATCAAGGGACTCTACTTTGGGAATCAGTGGCATAAATGATTCACACTATAGAAGTAAGGCTTAGGGTTGAAAGTGAGATTGAGAAATGTGATTCATTTACTCTTCATGGAAGTAGTTAAATGTATTTTCCATTTCTTCATTTTCATCTTTCTTACCTAATTAGCATTAGCCAAACTGATATTCTTTTTTTTAATTTAATTTTATTATTATTATTTTTTCTTTTTAATTCATTTTTATTGTTAGACTTATTGGGGTGACATCTGTTAGCAAGGATTACATAGGTTTCAGGCATACAATTCTACAGTGCATTGTCACCTTGTTGTATAATAAGTTCACCACCCAGTGTGAGTTCTCTTTCCATCACCTTATATTTAGCTTCCCCTCCCTCCTCTCCCACCCCCTCCCCTTTCTCCCCTCCCTAACCCACTCATCCCCAAATAAACATTAAACTATTGATTGTGTCCATGGGTTATTTGTTTGTTTGTTCATTTCTTTTCTCTTCGTTGCTTTCAGTTTTATATTCCACACATGAGTGAAGTCATACAGTTCTTTGTGTTTTTCTGTCTTGCTTATTTCACTAAGCATGATGATCTCCAGGTCCATCCATTTTGTTGCAAATGGCAGTATTTCATCTTTTCTTACAGCTGAGTAATATTCCATTGCGTATATGTACCACAGCTTCTTTATCCAGTCATCTGTCGCAGGGCACTTTGGTTGTTTTCATGTTTTGGCCACTGTGAACAGCGCTGCAATGAACATTGGGGTACATAAGTCTTTGCGGACAAAGGTTTTCAAGTCTTTTGGGTAGATCCCCAGAAGGGGGATTGCTGGGTCAAATGGTAGCTCCATTCCCAATTTTCTGAGGAACCTCCACACTGCCTTCCACAGTGGTTGTACCAGTTTGCACTCCCACCAGCAGT
>PVJL010000742.1:0-69979 GCA_004026885.1 Lyroderma lyra | reverse complement strand
ATGAATGGTATCTCATTGTGGTTTTGATTTGCATTTCCCTGATAGCTAATGAGGATGAGCATTTTTTCATATGTCTGCTGGCCATTTCAAACTGATATTCTTGAGGGCAGAAACCCTCACCAATATATTCCCAGTAGCTAGTACCATGCCTGACTCACAGTGGGTACTTGTCCAGAAGAAAATTCAGCCGTTAATTGCCTCGATTTTTTCCTGTTACACAGCTGGATACTGTCTGGACAGCCCTCATGTTTGTTGAAAGTCTACATGAAAATATAACATGTATTAATGAGAGATGAAGGAAACAATCATAGGACTGAGCACTGCATTACTCAGTAATGCGTACTGAGGTGTTGTATGTGTTATTGCTTTTGATCCTCACAATTTCTTTCAGAGACGCTAAGTCACAAGGCTGGTAAATGGCTATTCTGGGATTTCAGCCCAGATTGGTCTGACTCCAAAACCATTCTCCCATGCAGCACACAGGCAGTGTAGATGGTTTACCTTGCCACTATCATTGTGCAACAAAAAAGAAAATATGAAGAAAACATACTGTTTATGGGAATGTATAGAACAATATTGCCTTTTGATCTGGAAGTCCTCTAGCCAATAATAAATATATAATTTAATTTTTCCTACAGACCACAGTCCCAGGCAGAAGAAACAATGTACTACTGCAGCCCCTACAATCTGATACTCCATATAAAATTACTGTTATTGCTGTTTATGAAGATGGAGATGGTAGCCATCTAACAGGAAATGGAAGAACTGGTAAGTGCCTTATACCTTTTGTAACTATTAAATTTTGCCTTTACGAATGCATCTCAGATACTACATTAGTACTGCATTCACATTTATATCAGACATTGCATTTTGTCAAAATGATAGGAAAGCAGAATTTAGCTTTGCTTGAGATAGTTTATTTCTCCTTTGAAAAAGCCATTGCTTATTCATTGAATAGTGTTTGAGTTTGTATGGTATCAGTTAGGGTTGTAGCTGTTAACTGGAGTCCGTTAATAGCAGCAAGAAACACTCCACCATGATAGAACTTTAATACCGTAAACAAACAGGATGATCAGCATTTATCTTCTGTCTTTACAAATGTAGATTTAAAAAAATACTTTTTCTATTATACCAAGTAATTTTCAAAGGATTACCAGTGTTTAGGCCCCCTGTCTAGCCTACATTGGTGGCAATTTCTCATGGTTTAGAGCAAAGGTTCTCTAGTTTGAGTGCTCATTGGAATCACCTGAGATGCTTTAAAAGTTGCTAATGCCTGGGTGCCACCCCCAGGATACTGATGTAACTGCTCTGAGGTATGAGGTGTGGCCTGGACCTGCTGATGTTCTAATGTACAACCAAGGTCAAGAGTCACTGCTTTAGCATAAGGGTGTCTAGGCTGCAGATTTGGTTTCTGTTACAGATAAATATCGGTATTCCTCTTTTCCACTTTATTCAGCAAAAATCAGTCACACAATTTCAGGATCCTTACTACACTCAGTTACCCAAGTTCTTTTTGGGCTTCAATGACCTTGAACATTATGGAATTTAGGAGAGGAATCTTTGGAAAGCTCTTAAGAGGAAAGCAGGCCTAGAGTTCTTTCAGTTTGGTCTCTCCAGGCCAGGATTTTATATTTGTTGATACCTATTGTCTGTAGGACTGAGTCAATGGAGACTAGCTTAGTTAACAACTCCCCCTCTATCCCCCCATTTTTTTTTTACTTTCCCTTAGATATTAGAATATATTTTGCTGCATTTCTGGGGAAATGGCATATTTCAGAATTTTGTGTTTATCAAAATATACAAAAAAATCTTCCTTAGATATTGAATTTTTGAGGAAGGCTCAAAGTCATTTTTAGTTTCTCTTGTGAAAAAAATTTTCAAGTTAAATTCCTTATTTTTGTAATGCTATGAATAATAATAACTTAGCAATTACTTAACATGCTACCTAACAGCACTGATTTTCAGGGTGTGGAGTTGGAGGCAATACCTCTGGAGGCTTACGAATTTACTCTAGTTATATTGGTGGAGAATAGAATGGTGTTGAGAAAAACATCATTTCAGTCACTAGCTAGCTGCGTGGTCTTGGGCAAATCATATCTTCTTTATGTGATAAGGTAGGTGGACTAGATAGTCTCTAAATAGCTTGTTGACTCTAGCAATCTGTAATTTATAACATTCTAAGAGATAGCTTAGTTTGTGTCATTCTGCACCATATAACATACCAGCTCTGGAAATTATCAGTTCCAGAGTCAGTTTGAATTGCACTTTGAATTTGTGTCTGTATGCTTTCTGTTGAACGTTTTAACATCTTTTGTTTTCTGGCTAAGAAAATTATGAGCTATTAATGCATTTTTTTCATGGGATGGCACTATTAATGCTCCTAATCAATACTCATTCAGTTCTTTGCTCTCCCTGTGTGTCAATGAAAGGTCAGTAATGTGTGCCAAAATTTATTTGCAGTGGGACTACTTCCGCCACAGAACATACACATTTCTGATGAGTGGTATACAAGATTCAGAGTATCCTGGGATCCTGCACCCTCTCCAGTTCTTGGTTATAAAATTGTGTATAAGCCAGTGGGTAAGGAAGCACCTTTATTATCATAGAAATGCATTGCAGAGTCATTTGCATATGAGGGTGTTCTTTGTTGCATTTCTTATGATTAGACTGTCCTGATAGTTCAGAGGTAATGTTTCTGGAAATAGTGTTTTAAGTCAGTGGTCTAAAGTATCATTTTACGGTGGGTGTAGATGACGTTCTCATTAATTTGCATTAATTTGACCTGGTTCATAAAACTGTACAAATCCAAAGGATTTGTGTTTGGACATTCTATGTGTCATTATGATTATAAAGTAATGCATATTTAGTCAATATAAAATTTATGTTTTTCCCAGTATGTCAAGATATTGTTCCATTTGGGGTTAATGCATTTTAGTTTATTTCATGACAAGGTTACTTTTAACTTTCCATTGATATCTTCACCTAAATGGGTATCACCTTGATTAAATTATTTGCTATCTTTGTTTCTGTGTTGTGTCTATATGCTTAGCAGAATTTTAGGGTAAAAAAAATACTCTTTGTACCAAATTTGCTAGGGCATCTTCCATTCACCTAGGAAGGGTGTGAACTTCCTGAAATTTCCCAGAAAATTTTCCTAGAAAAAAAATAAAGGAGAGTGGGCAAAGAAAAGGAAAGATAGGCCTGTGTGTGAAATGGAGAGAGAACTTGAAGGAGGAGGAGGAGGTGTTGGTAACTGAGTATGTTCAGTCACTAAACTTATGAAATGAGGTCTAACCTAGATGTTCTTTTATAATCTCTACAACACATTGAACACTGTTAATTGAGCACCCTGCATATGCATTTTGGTATTCACCATATAATGCAGCATGTGCTGCAGTGAACAAATATGTAAGGGACTATCAAATTAGTTGTCTCCATACTATCGTTCGAGTATAAGTGAAGGCATTTCATTTTAAGAATAATTTGAGACTAGCGATAGCATATCTCTATGTATTTTTGTGATTGTTATTGAAGGTTCCAATGAGCCCATGGAAGTCTTTGTTGGAGAAGTGACATCATACACATTACACAATCTCAATCCCAGCACCATCTATGATGTGAATGTTTATGCTCAGTATGATTCTGGACTCAGTGTCCCCCTGACGGACCAAGGCACTACATGTGAGTTACGTATTTTTGCAGAACTGCAAAAAGAAATGTAGTACAAAGTACCAGATCAGCCTATTCTAATTTTATTTCTTCTTAATATATGCACATTTCCTTAGCATGAATAGGTTGCCCTTTAGTGTCCAGCTAAACAAATACCTAAGTAATGTAATTGAGTATACAAAAATGTATATGATGGGATATATTTATTTCACATAACATTATATTTTGAATTTTAAGAGAAAAAATTATAGAAATTATAATTTTGTTCATGAATGATCTGTAAAATTGGAGTTGGGATGCTATGTAGTTTTTCTTGGCATTTGATACTAAAACATATATTGCCTAAATACATTGATTTATTGAAAGTTTTCATGGAAATGCCATCATTACTGATTTAGCCCAGATAGAGTTTGTTGTCACCAAGTGCTTTAATAAATGATTTAAGGACTTAGCACATAGTCTTTCAGAAACATTTCTTACTATTTTCCATGAGACATCATTGACAACTACAGTCTTGATAGGGACTATGTAGAATTTTTTTTCTTGAAAATCAGTGATAGAAAGGGAGGTCTGTTTTGGCTGTACTTATTTTCATGTATGTTTCTTAGAAAGAAACATGGCAAGATTTTAGGCATTTATGTATTTTTCAGCCACAGTGGAAGTTTTTAAAATTATGTTATGATTAAAAGTATGCTTTTTTTTGCCTTTATTTATAGTAAATCTCTTTCTTTCTTTATTTTGTAGTGTATTTAAATGTGACAGATCTGAAAACTTACCAGGTTGGGTGGGATACATTCTGTGTTAGATGGTCACCTCACCGGGCAGCTACCTCCTACAGGCTTAAACTAAGCCCTGCAGATGGTACGTGTGCAAAACGAAACAACAAACGAACTGGAGTACATAGTAGCAACATTTTAAACTTCAGTAAAGAAGATGTCAGTTTGTCTATAAAATTATGTATAAAAATGTCTTTAAATACAATTGAAGTTTTACTTTCCTTTTTGTCATAATCAGGAACCAGAGGACAAGAAATTACAGTGCGTGGATCAGAAACCAGTCATTGCTTCACTGGCCTTTCACCAGACACTGATTATGGCGTCACTGTTTTTGTGCAGACACCAAACCTTGAGGGACCAGGGGTCCCTGTCAAAGAACATACCAGTAAGTTTTTGAATAATCTGGAAAGTCTCTGTAAGGCTTCAGAATAGAATGCTCTGGGCATGGGAGACTTAATGACTCCTGTGTAGGCACTTCTCCCTAGGGCAGCAATAATGATGTTGTGATGGCTGGTTCTTGAAGGTGGAGTCTATGGCTGGTTTAGGACGCTCATCTGTAGCAAATCCATGTTGCCCCTGTTACAGAGTTGGTGTTATTTTAAGGAGAGGGCTAAAAGAGGGAGATGTGACTCTCATTGGCAGTGAGAAGGTGATATGCGTCCATATTAATGACTTTTACTCATTCGACCCCATCTGAAAGCCTTATGTTCACCCATTGAATCTTGGCTTTGCTTTATGCAGCTGTGACTTCTACTGATGCCAAATTTGGTTAAAATAGAATTTCCAGTATGTCCTTGCCAGTGAGACTTCATTTGTTAGCAAGAATTTAAATAACTTTTAAAATTAACTTTCTGTGATATGAAATGTGCACGTGTTGTGTTTTCCTAATGACCATTTTTCACTTCCAGCCCTAAAACCAACAGAAGCTCCCACAGAGCCACCCACTCCTCCTCCCCCTCCCACAATTCCACCTGCCCGGGATGGTAAGTACAGTTGATTCGGCACTGCATTCAGCTGAGAGGAATTTATAGCCTTACTTCTGCAGCCTATACAGCATTTACAATTGATACAGAACATTTCTGATTTATTATTCTTGCTGAAGAGTTCTTAGATTCAAAGAAAAGATTACCAGTAATTTGTTCTTCACCCCACTCCCCCAAGCACATTTTGGTATGAATAAAATCAGTCATTAAACTACTCTTGCTCTTTAGTTGGAACTGTTTCCTTAAGTTTTTAGATTAATGGAGTGATATCTTACACAGTCCCCGGTGGGCATTTCTTTCTGTGGGCTGTTGGCATCAAGAGGTGCTGTGAACCTTTTTGGCTATATCTGCAGCTAGCCCGTCTTTGGCTTGGGCATTCCTGGCTTCTGACCCAAGAAGTGCCCTGGATTACACAAAGCTAAAACATTTCTATTTACTGAAGTTTGTGAGACATAGTTGTCACTTGCAGTGAACTGGTAAAAAGACATACTGAGCTATTGAGACTGACCTCTCAGTAATTTGGGGCAATTATCTGTGCTTTATCAAATTAAATTTACACTAATTAACTAGTAGTTTATTTTTTCCCCACATTCTGTTCCAAGTGTTTAACTGAAAGCATTTCAAATTTTAAAAGTATTTTTTTGTCTTAGAAGGTTCTAGAAAAATTAAAAGTGTATTATTATAGGGTAAAATAATAATGCATTTTAAAAAATTAGACTGTTGGAAGAAATTCAGTAAATAATCTTGACTTAAAAACATGTTGTGTTCTTTTTTTAATTGACTTTTTTTTTTTAGAACAGTTTTAGGTCCATAGCAAAATTGACCAGAAATTACAAAGTGTTCCCATATACACTCTGCATCCTCACATGCACAGCCTCCCCAGTATCAACATTTCTCATCAGAGTGGTACATTTGTTAACAATCTGTGAGCCTATATTGATATGTCATTATCACCCAAACTCCACCATTTATATTCTGGTTCACTCGTAGTGTTGTACATTCTACATGATGGGGTTTTATTAATAAAATGTTAAATTTTTACTTTCAGATTGTTTTTAGCCTCCAAGTCTGAAGATTCAAATTAATGTTAAATTTTTACTTTCAGATTGTTTTTAGCCTCCAAGTCTGAAGATTCAAATTAAAGATACTGATTTTTATTCCATCCCTTTCTTTCTTTCATATGAATCTAATGGTCTAATTTAAAATCAAAAGATACATTATTTGCACCAGATCTTTGATAACTATAAGCAAAATCTCCAAATCTACAGATAGCTGTTCTTAAGTTCTAATATCATTGCTTTTCATTTGATTGCCTCTCCATTTATTGTTTGAAGGTATTTGAAGAGTTCAATGAGGACAGAGCATGCATTTCCATAATGGATCTAAACAGATGAAGTAATTCCAAAGTGACATTGAGGGCAGCTAGATTAGTGCCTCTCCACTTAATTGTTCATAGGGATCAACTGGGCGTCTTGTAATTGCTGATTCTGATGTAGGAACTCTGTCTGGGTTGGACCCAGGGGTCTGCTTTTCTAAGACGTTCCCTGGAGATGCTGTGCTGCTGAACCACACTTTGAGTAGGAAGGTGTTAGACTGTATTTCTCAGTTATATAATTTCACATGAATGCAAGAAGTCATGAGACTTGGGGCTTCCTCTTTTTTTTCCCCTCCAGTATGCAAAGGAGCCAAGGCAGATATTGTATTCTTGACTGATGCTTCCTGGAGTATCGGGGATGATAATTTTAACAAAGTTGTAAAATTCATCTTCAATACTGTGGGAGCCTTTGATGAAATCAATCCTGGTGGAATTCAGGTAGGTGTTGTTTCATAGACGGCTATTCTTTTGTAATGTCTTGCTATTTCTTTCAAACTTCTCTTTTTAGGTAGAAAGACTTTTCAGTACAAGTTATGTTTTTTTATTTGCTATTTTCATTATACAGGTATTTTTGGAAAGCAGTTGAGTATAAATGATACATAAACAGAAGAATAAATATTTCTTTTGGTATTCTCTTTGTCTAGATGATATTCCTGTTGGAGTATTTAGGGGATCCTGACTCTGACTTCATGCTTACGACTCTTACAAGGATAACATTTCCATAAAATGTCATTTAATATTCTGGAAATTAAGTGCATTGTGATTGTCACATTCTAACTTAGAGGACTCAGTGACGAATAGTGACTAGGATGGGTGTTTGGAACCTGGCTGCTTTCTCTATCATGGCATTGCAGATATTACCTTGGCCAGAACAATGGCCATTATTGACTCAAAGGGTATTTCATTTGTTTTCCTAAAATAATTACCAATTATCTTATTGTGGAATTACTCCAAAAGAATTTGTTTTACTAGAGCGGGAACTTAGAGAAGTTTATCTTTCTATGAGGGGGGCTCAAAAAATAATTCACCATTTAGACATACTTATTTGTAAAGTCGAGAATCTCCTCCACTAATCTCAATATACTCAGGGTCTGAACACTCAGGTCCAGTGGATCCGAACTATTTTTTTGGGGGGGTGTTCATAGACCCCTCTAAGAATTTGATTAAAATTATTATTAGCTATTTCTTGGATTCTGCAACCTTGGAGATCTACTTCAAATTTCACCCTTTCTAGAGAGGCTTCCTTGATGGCTTTAGGCATTCCTTGCTCCTGGAGAATTTTTGTTTGCATTGTATTACCAACAGCAAGTATCACTGTATATGGTCATTATTTGTGAGATTCTCTTCCGTTTATATCACTGACTCCTTAAGGCCAGATGGTATTGTGTTGTTATTCTTTTGAATTCTCTTCTTTCCTTCCCATTTCCTGTTGGTGAATTTTCTTTATTTTGGCAGCTTGTACTTTTTCATAGTGGCATCTTAGAGACATTAAGAAATTAAGAAATTTTGATATAAACCATGAATAATTTCATAAATAATGTCTTCTTTTATGGAAGAGTACTTTATGGAATATACTAAATTTCAAATCCCCAAATAATCTTGTGGATTATTCCAACTCAAGAAGAGTAAAAATTCAAACTAGTTATATTCTCAATTTAATATCAACAACTAAGCCATGTTTTCATCTCTTTAGAAATTTAAGGTATCTGGTAAAAAAATAGCTATTAAATTTTTAAAAATTTATATGTGCCAGTTACTTTATATACATGATTACTAGTCCTTAAAGAAACCCTAGAAAGTAAATATAATTATCTCCATTTTACTGAAGTGGAAAGCAAACCCCAGAAATGTTGGAAACTTGCCCAATGTCACATGGCTATTAATTGGCAGAGTTAGGATTTCATTCCAGTGAATCCTGCCTACCAAGTCTGTACTTTTTTCACTAAATCACACTGACACTAAATTTGTGATGAGGGCTGATTATTGTCACACATGCAACATTTTTATATTACCATAAAGAATGGACGTAGTCAGTGAGAAAGAGAAGTTGACTGGGAACCAATTGCTTAGTCAAAATTTGAGTTCAAGATGGTGTGTTCTCATTTTTAATTCTGGAACCTCACTGTTCCTCAGTTTTACTTATTCCCACCTATATCCTAGAGAATGGTACCATATGAATACAGTGTATTTATATTTTAATATCAATTGTTATCAATGTCACTGGATTAGAAATTAGAGAATTTAATGAAAATTTAATTTAGTCAGTGTTATAATACTAGTTATAAAGAGTTCATATTCTTCTGTCAGGTCTGAGACACTTCTTTTTCCCATTCTGCAACTACAGGAATGACTAGAAAATTGAAATATAAAAAAAAGTGACTTACACTCACCACCAAACCACATTTTCTTTCAGGTCTCATTTGTGCAGTACAGTGATGAGGTCAAGTCTGAGTTCAAGCTGAACACATACAACGACAAGGCCCAAGCCCTTGGGGCCCTCCAGAATATTAGATACAGAGGAGGAAATACAAGAACAGGTACAGTAAATGGGAGTGCCATAGACCTTCACTCTTCCAAGCATTTGGAATGGTAGAACTGAGTCTACCATCTCACTCTGATATTCAAATTCTTAATCGGTTGGGCATGACTAATGACATTTGGATAGTTTGCACTGAGGTGACACTAAAATGTTCCATGCCACACTCTATAGGGAAGGCCCTCACGTTTATCAAGGAAAAGGTCTTGACCTGGGAGAGTGGCATGAGGAAGAATGTCCCAAAGGTGCTGGTTGTAGTCACAGATGGTCGGTCACAGGACGAGGTCAAGAAGGCAGCTTTCGTCATCCAGCAGTCAGGTAAGCCCAGACATGAACTTGATGCCTAGTGATTGCGCTCATTATTTTAACAGTCAAATATACAGGAATGATTATCAAAATACAAAAATTGCTAATTTTACTTTATTGTTCCTGTTTAATCTGTACTCCATAACCTTATAATGTTCGTTTATATTTAGTTATGGAATGGTTTGGAAATTGCTCAAAAATAACATGGTGTATGCCTTGTATAAGATGTGACTCAGGGACTGTCAAAGAGCACACTCAATCTCCCCATGGTAGCTGGCAGGCTAGAGAATGCAGTGATGGGGTGATCCTAGAGCAGGCTCCCTGCCATGGCAGAAGTGTTTGATGCTCACTTCTATGCGACGAGAGGCATAAGAAAGCTTTTACTTTAGCACAGCCTTGCAGATGCAGGCCTAAAGCAGACTGCTGGAAGATGGTACAGTGCAAAGAAGAAGCAGCCAGGCCTCAGTGAGACATCTCTGGGGTAGATCTTGGCAACCAAACATCCTGAGAGCCTCAGGCAACACTGCCCTTTGGATTGGTTATTTAGGGTTATTAGAGATGAAACTAGGTCTTTCCAGTATTTGCATTAACCCCCACTCACCATCCTCAGCCAAGGTCCAAGGTGTACATATTCTAGGGAGAATTCTATGCTACACATCATCTATTGCAGTATTGCAAAGCACTTTGTACAGGGAATTGCACTGATCTTTATATAAATCATTGCCATTATTCATGCACTTTGAGCAGATTTCAGTGTATTTTGTGTGGCTTGCTAGATGATTTAAGTTTGAGGCTTTAAATGCTTACTCTCAAGTTACCTTATTTATATATAACTAATTCCTTATATGGTTATCTTATGTATATTTTTTCTTTTTTTTACGAATTAAGCTTACGAGTGAACATTTTATTTGTATTAACCTAAATAAATGAAAGTTTATTGCTAGTAGAAGTTGTACATTCCATTTTAAAAGTGAGCAAAATGCTACCATTGAGCCTGAGTTTGTTGAGAAAATCAGCTTCAAGAATCAAATGTTAAAATAAGCCCATTCTTGGCTTCTGAGTCACATAAGCTTAAAATGTTAATGGTGCCTAAGAGAGCTTCCGAATCCGTGGGGATGTTAGGACTGTGCATTGGTGGCAGAAAACGTGCACCACTTTAAGTCCTTCTGCTGTTAAAATGTATCTCTTTTAATTGTTAGGATTTTATTCTAGGAAATCCAATTAATTGAATTTTATAAGCCAGAAAGTAGGAAAACCTGGAAAAAGTAGAGTCATAAAAGAGAATTTACGTCAATTAAAAGGACTTGCTGTATACGCTGAGAAAATAGAGCACCATTGTTGATGAAATTTTTATTTTGAGTTGTTTAAAAAGTAAAAGACAGAGGGCTGTGTAGTGTAATTCACTCGGTGACACTGCTCTGCAGGGTTCAGCGTCTTTGTCGTTGGCGTCGCTGATGTTGAGTACAACGAGCTTGCCAACATAGCCAGCAAACCCAGCGAGCGGCACGTGTTCATTGTGGATGACTTCGAATCTTTTGAGAAAATAGAGGACAACCTCATTACATTTGTCTGTGAAACTGCCACATCAAGTAAGTTGTGGTCCACATGGATCTACAGTCTCACTTGTTTTGAAAAATAACTGCTTTGCAGGCCATTCCTTCTCCAGTATGGGATCAAGTCTGTGCATAAATAGATCCTGGGAAATCACTTGAGAACCTGATGAATCATTGTTCCTATTGAGATCATGCTGAATGTGTGCTTGTCAAAAGTCCATTTTTAGCCTTGAAGATGTAATATATTCCTTGTATGGAAATAGAGGGTTTTAGTATATCCTTTTCCTACCATCCTGATGCCTGTGACATTTGAGTAAATTAATCTTCAGCTTAGGAATGCATTTATAGAAGCATTTCTGCAAGATGAAGGTTTTCCCTATTAGTAATCAATTGGTATTTGTTCTGTCAACATCTGTGCTTCAAGGGAGCAATGAAAAAACTGACTGTGCATGTGTGTGCTCCATAGAAATTAATTTGGTTCTCAATTGGTTTTGGGGGAATGTAATTTTTTCTTGTTATACCAAGATCTCAAGTTCAACTTTTAAAATACAGTGAAGGACAAAAGATTGATTATTTGTCAATTTATTCTCTTTCTCATACATTAGCATAGACTCTTGGGGTATTAAATTATGGCAACAGTTATGTGGCTAGTCTAGACTCCTGGTCCTAAGCAGGGCTGTGCTTTACAAGTGTTATATTTTAACCTATTAAATATTAAATTAAAAACTCAGGACTTTGGTGAGAGGTGGCAGTAGTAGGCACATGTCAGTGATTTACTATGAAAACTGACCTAGAAGCTCAGAATGGAGCTGCACTGGTGAAAGTTAGTAGGGAACTATAGTTGTAGTTCCTTCCATTCCAGGTGGTCTCGAAAGCCACCCTCTGGTATCCTTGGCTCTCAGAGACCCAGGGTGAAAACTACTGCATGCTGTCACTGTGGCATGATGTTTGGTAGGCAGCACGAGGCTGGGGGCTTGGTAGAGAAGACAGTTCAATAGGGACAAACTCCTCCTGCTTTTATATAAATCTAAAATTTCCCAAGTGAAAAATTCTTTAATCTATTGAAAAACATCTGAATTTATTTATTTATTTTTACTTTAATGCTACTTTATTGTTCTTGAGAACATTGTAAAATTCCAATTGAGCTGGAGAATCATCAGAAAACACCGCTCACTGCTTATACACATCAATGGTTTAATTTCTCTTACGTGCAGCAAGATTTTATGACTTGATATACATACAGTGCTGCTTTCTGTACATATACAATGTTTGTATATCATGGTGATGAATTGTACTTACAGAACACTGTACATTGCAGGTTGTCCTCTCATTTATTTGGATGGCTATACCTCACCAGGTAAGCATTTATGCCCTTGGGCTAATTTATTTCAGGATTTAAGCAGTAAAATAATTTAAATGACCTCATTTCAACATTTTCTTTTCTTTCTTGATGTAAAGGTTTTAAGATGCTTGAAGCATACAACATGACAGAAAAGAATTTTGCTTCTGTACAAGGCGTCTCTTTGGAGTCAGGATCTTTTCCCAGCCACTCATCTTACAGACTTCAGAAGAATGCCTTTATAAATCAGCCTACAGCGTAAGTGTGAAAACAAAAGGTTCTTTTTCTTATAATGAGCCAGACACTTTTCTAAGGCTCTTGGAATCTTTGCTATCTTCTCAAAATCCTGGAATTTTAGAATTGTCAGAAGACTCCTTATGGATGGCCTAGCTTAACTTCCTTAAATATACTTGAATTAAGTATCTTTCATCAGGTCACACATGAGACTAGGACTCAAGCCTTGCCCTTCTCAGACCTAAGACTCTCATCCTGGTTCTGTATTATGGACTAGTGACCCTTTTGAAGTTAAGGCTAAGATTGTAGTAGTTATGCTTTCTCTAAGGGAGGTTGTTCAAACAGGAAGGAAAATTACTATTTTGGACATTGCTCCCCTGTGGTGCAGAGGACTGGATGGAGTAAGTGCAGAATGAGAGCAGCATTCTTTTCACTGTTTCAGACCCCCAGAAGATGAAAGACCACTGCCGTTTTGCTTGTCCGTGTTCAGACAGCCAGGGGCTAGGTTGCTCTGGCAATCCGTTTCATAGCTGTAGATACTTTTACTTCATGAAAGTTTGCACCTGGGTATGAAAACCAAAACATGTATTTCTTATTCATTAGAATTAAAATGTTTTAATCTTGAGAAATGTGTGTTTGGAAACTTCTGGAGAGAAAAGAATGAGAAGCAAAAAAACTTTTAGTAACTTAGGACAGGCTCAAAAAATGTCTGAAATTTGAAATGCTTTGGGAAAGCTGACGGAAAATTCAGATGAAAACCACAGCTAATTTCTTTTAAGGACACAGAGATCATATTGTTGTAGTTTGAACACACTGTAAGTTCTTAATTCTTTTATGGTTAACCACAGTTTTAGGTTTTTCAGTGAACCTTAATACCCAGTGTTTAACTCTCACTCACCTCAACATATGATACCTACATTTGAACTAATGACAGCCTACTGTCCTCTCAAGAGTCAGAATTTGTGGCTGAAACAAGCACAAATGCTATTCAACTATTGTTTTCATAAGCACTCATTAAGGAGAAAAATGGACAAGGTTAGACATGAATTAATATGGAGAAAATATTATTTTTAACATGGAATATTATGAACATAGTAGTTTGTTTGTTTTTAACATACAGAAGACAGCATGTCAGCTTGCCCAGAACATACAATTTAAGAAGCAGGGCAACATTATATTCCAGAAGTACCAGTGGCATGGTACAAGGACATGAAACTTCAAGAGACATTCTGAGCCCTCTTTCAAAATTTGTGAAGGAATAACTTCTAAGAGTTGGTTATCAAGGTCTTTTTCCTACCTTCAGAATTTAAGTGTTATTAAGTGGTCTCAGATGTAAAGCCATCAATTCTGCTTCAAAGATTCTCCCTGAATGATTGACTCAAATCTGGAAGGACACATGGAACTACAATTTTTGTCTTATAGCGTTAAATCCAAGAAACATTTCCTTTTAACTGCATCACATCCCTTTCTTACCACTAAATGTTTGCACATGTACATGCCCTTAACATTTATTAGTGGTTTTATTTTTAGGAACATGTGAACTTCTGGAGATTATTTGATTTGTTTTATTTCAAGGGAGGAATTTGGAAGTGTAAAAGCTATTAGAGATAGGTAGGGAGAAATTAAAACCATCTTATTTATGATCTCATACTCCTGACATTGGAAATTAAGTATATTTAGTAAGATTTATTCTTTTTAAATTAGATCCATAGATACAATGTTTATCACTCTAAAGTTATTATATAATTTTACAATCATTTATGTGTCTAGAAAAAAATTAGTTATTAACAGTCAGATAAAAGACCATTTGGCAATTTCCCAGACTTTGTGACTTTATGAGATTATAAATATTCTATTACTGCTTACATAATGGACCTTTAGTGTTCTTTTGATGTCTTTCCTAAAATTTCCTCCTTCTAATATGTAGCCAGATTATTATAAATGATTTCTAATACTTCCCATAATGAGATTCTGATGCAGAGATTTAAAATAGTCTCTATCTCTCATGAGGGATTCTTATTAATTAGTTAATTAATTAATTTTGTTTTATCCAACAGAGAGCTACACCCAAATGGACTCCCTCCTTCATACACGATTATATTATTGTTCAGACTTCTCCCAGAAACTCCCAATGACCCTTTTGCAATTTGGCAAATTACAGACAGAGACTACAAACCACAAGTTGGAGTGATTGCAGACCGTAAGGATTTTTATCTTATTTTAAGGCACACACATACATACATACATATTTTTTATTATGTTTTTCTCTTTCCTTGTCTCATTAAGAATCTTCTGATGTTTATATATTTTTACTTGATAATGCTTTCATGTTTAAAGTTTAAAAAAATATAAAATATTAGTAAATATTCTTATTACAGTTTTATCTCAACTGAAATTATTGTACTTTTTGGAAACCTCTCCAACAATGATTATCTGTTAATACTTTCAATATAAAGTATATCATGCATATGATCTAATTACGATTATGTGTTGATTACAGCTTCTAGCAAGATATTATCATTCTTTAACAAAGATACAAGAGGTGAGGTGCAGACTGTTACCTTTGACACAGAAGAAGTGAAGACATTATTTTATGGAAGTTTTCATAAGGTAAAATGATAAGGTTATCTGTTTATAGAAATAAGAATATAACTCAAAATTTTAAATTAATTTATTTTATTATTTATTAAAATGCCATGTTAAATTGGTAGAAACATAGCTAAGTCTTTTAAAAACAAAATCTTTACACCCCATGACTATTTTGTAGCATAGGGAATATAGTCAATAATATTGTAATAACTATGTATGGTGTCAGGAGGGTAACAGATTTATTGGGGGATCACTTTTTAAGTTATGTAAATATCTAACCATTATGCTTGCTGTACACTGAAACTAATATAATATTGAATGTCAACTATAATTTTAAAGAAGTAAAAATAAAAAACAAATAATTTAGAAAAAAATAAATAAAACAAAACCTTATTTTAGAGAATTGCATAATTCAAAGAAGAAAATTTAAAATAAAATAATAATTCTACCAAGAGATAACTATTATTAATGTTTGGATATATTTGCAATACTAAATCTTTTCAAAATTTGAATCATGTAGTATAATTTTTGTGGATTGTACTTTATTTTAATTGATAAGATTATTTTATAGAGACCAGTAAGCTTGCTTGTTTATTGTAAAGTTACAAACATGCCAGTCTAAATGTTATTATCTACCAAAATAATTAAGATAAGTGTTTATGAGATTAACTGTCACATGAATGCTCTTACGAATTCTTTAAAAAAATTAAAACTTCTAAGATGCATTCTTAGGGGCATGTCTACTTTTGTTGATCTTAATTTTTTGTATGTCAACATGCAAGGATAATAAAAACTTTCCATAGAAGACAAATATTTCCAATTCAATCTCAATTCTCAAATGAAAATTGAAGAACTTTTCTGCATTTGAGTAATTTTTAACTATATTGCATGCTGATTCTATTCCTGAGAAGCTTGGTTTCTTTCTAGAATGTGTTTTTAATTCATGAATCAGACCCTTGGATAAGCAAGAGACTCTTCTCATGGAGCTCAAAGAGGCTGCAATGTGCACATTAGTGAGAAGCAAAGAAACAATGAAGAAAAAACAAAGACCTTTGATTATAATGGCATATCCACTTAACAGTTTCTAGACTTTCGTGGTGAAGGGCAATAAAATAAATGCCTCATTGGGAAAGCAAATTCTAGTTTGACAAATATTAGCTTCAACCTAACCTTATCCAATAATAATAGATGTTGGATCTGGCAAAGTTCTTACGAACTTTTTTGGCTCCTTGATACACCTAATAAACTTACAGTTGAGTAAATTGCTAAAAAGGACTACTTTATTTTTCCTTCCATGCTTACTGAAGATAAGAGAAATTTAGTTTTCTATTAGCCAACTGATAAACATTTAGGGACTATTAGTTTTTAATTTCAAAATTTCATCAAATGCTTCATTTTACGTGAGCCAAAAAAGACCATATTTTGCAGAGACCTATAGTGACAGTCATTAATTATTTCAAATCAAGATTCTATTTTTTCACATTTCCTTCTTTATTTGCTTTTATAGAAAGATATTTATATTCTTAGGTTTGCTATAATGCCTGTTTTTATCTTTCTCACAAGCTCTATTCTCTCCTCAAATTCTCTACCTTCTTTTTCCATGACATGTTTCTTTTATTAGTTTCTCCTCTACTTTGTCACTACATTCTTCTCCCTCCTCCATTTCCCCATTCCAGTCTTTTAATGTACTCTCATTTGTCCCCTCAATTAAAGTACCAAGCTCAGTCACTATTGGCTATTTATATTGGCTATTTATATGAATCCTTTAGTGATTCAAGGATTCATATGCTCCTCTTTCATTTTCCATCTGGGAACTGAAGTCCTTCAGTCTTTGGGATAATAAGTAATACTCTGATAGCAAGAAATTAGTGAAAATGACGGGCAGGGGGCTCTTGGGAGAGAGGAGACAGGCTAAAAGAGCTTCAGTAGGGAATGGCAGACAGCTACTGCTTCTTGAGAATTCTCTTGAAAAATTTTTGGAGTCTCCTTTCTATTGATAGATGAAATAGATCCAAGTGAGAAATTTGTAATAAGAGAAAAACCGAGAATAGACGAAAAATGAAGTTTTAGGGAATGGCAGAGCTTGGGATAGGGAGATGAATTGACAATGTTCCTACTTCTTTCTACTGGTCTGTGACCAACTCTGTTTCACAGCTGGGAAGTAGTCCCTAAACACTTGAGACAATGGTCTACAGATGAAGAGCCCACTCTGAAATGTAATTATGCATGTGTTCAAAATGCAATAAAACATATTGAGGAGATTGTAGCAAAATGTGTTTTTAGCATGTGCCTCTTTATCATTGGCATTGAATGATCAGTGTATTTGGAATAATTTTGTTACAAATCAAGTTATGAATTTGTAGTAATTTTTCTGAATATTATCATTTTTCAAATATTTTGTAGTATTTGCCTCTGAGATTGTTTATACAAGAACCAACAAATAAGTTTTAGTTTTTCCTAAATAAGATATATCTTGGGAATGTTTGTATGATGAGCTTCTTGAATTCATTATAAGATAATTGTGCTGGAGGCATTTAAAGTTTATTTTTAATAAGCTATATATCACTTTAATAGAAATGCAATATGTAATTCACATTTTTTATTTATATATGCACTAAATTAGTGTTTTGGTGGCTATTCTCTGTGGGAAAAATACTTATTGTTTAAAAAAATCTCTAGAGATTGTCCTTATGCTTATTGATACAAAGCATTAAAGAAAATATTATTTCTATCATTCTATTTTCTTAACTTGGAGCCAAATTTTTCAAAATAATCATCGAATGCTTATTTGAGTATTTGTGCTATGATAAATGGAAAGTATCAGAATACCTATAAACTCAAAGATTACCTGCAACCATTCTTTCCATTGTTGAAATACCAATGTTTCATTAATTACCTATATAATAGATTTCTTAAGATTACAAATATCTTCAATATCAGACAACAAAAACAATCAACATAAAGTTCTTTGCTTTTAAGGAAATTGGATCTCAAATCTATTTATTTCCAGAGCTGAGTATCTATGGAAGATATGTGCTAATTCTTACTGTGTTAGATATCTATATAGTATGCAAGTTCTTTTAACTGAAATTAGGAAATAAATTAAAAATTAAATTTAGAAAAATCAGTGAAAGACATTTGAGGCTTCTTTGTACTGAACATAATATATTAATGATTTATTAACTTGTATTGAATTAGTTCTTTATAGTTTACAGAGTCATCTCATCTACTACATTATCTCTGGACATATCAGTAGGAGTACGTAGGAAAACAAGAAATTATGCATGTATATGAGGATGAAGGAAACTGAGACCCAGAGAGGTTAAGTGGGTCATTTGATTGGAAATTGTTAATAAATGACAGGGACATTGCAACCTGGTCTTAGATTTTTAGTCTAAAACTCTTGATTTGGGATGAGAATAGCTAAAAGAACACAATTTTAAACCTGTGATCTGAAATATGCAGAAGTCAGCCAATATTTTGATGGTAGAAAATTTATAATGGAAACATATGATCTTTTAAGGTTCATATCGTAGTGACCTCAAAAAGTGTTAAGATTTACATCGACTGCTATGAAATTATAGAAAAAGACATCAAGGAAGCTGGAAATATCACAACTGATGGTTATGAAATTCTTGGAAAACTACTTAAAGGGGAGAGGAAATCAGCCACAGTAAGTAACATTTTTAAAATTTTTCTTGGAACTTTGTGTTAAGATTGAAATGGCATTTTAAAAGTAATAAGTAAGGTGTTTTTTTTTCTCTCAGTGAGTTTTAAATTGTTACATTTCTTGTCAAATTGAAACATTGGAAAAGTTACATTGAGAAAATATGCTACTGATAGGATATAATAATGTGCTTTATTGCTAAAAACAAAATAAGATGACAAGGCAACAGAGAACATCATGTAGTCATCTTGAAACAGGATTAAATTGGAGAATGCAACATAAATTGTTGCCAAGATAATCAGTGAAATCTTAAATAATTCATTTTATGCTCAAAGATAGTAATGGTTAATACAAGTTTGCACAGTCAGGATATGAAGCATTTGTGGACACTGGCTGTGACCATCATTAGAGCCCACGTGCTCTCATAGAGGAGTCATCATCTGTCCATCTCAGAGGGCAGATCAGTGTAGAAGGGCAGCCAACAGACTGTATTACTCACAAGCTTCACTGGCTCATAGTTGAGGCAGGGGCATGCCAACCCTATTTACAATGCCGTCTAGTAATAAAATTTTACATAGACGGTTTTTACTGTAACAGGCTACTTAAGTTCATATTCAATGTCAATCAATAATGATAATGTTCTAAAAGCAAGTCTCCCATCTTTTACTTGTATTATTTTTTGAAATTAAGTTTATTTAATTTAGCTTTTTTTCATAGACAGAATTTTATTCTCCTTGATTCAAAAGTGAAAAATTTCTGCCACAATATAAAAATAATATGTGTGAATTTAATATAATTGTGATTAAAACCAGACTTTTTATATAAAGGAGTTAATATTTAAAGACAACAACTAAATCCGGGTTGTAAAAGAATTGCTATATCTAAAGTACAAAGGATATACAGTTGGCCTTCCTTGTCAGTTGGCTCTGCATCCATGGATTCAACCAACTGTGGGTTGCAAATAATAGAAAAAAAATTCCAGAAAGTGAAAAGGTTGGACACCACTGACTTAAAGTAAATGAGAGGATGTGCATAGGTTATATACAATTACTATGTCATTTTATATAAGGGACTGGAACATTTGTGGATTCTGATATCTGCGTGGGGTCCTTGGAACTAATCCTCCATGGACAGCAAGGGATGATTATACTATATTGAAATAGTTAAGCTGAAGGTAATCATAAAAATTACTAGTCAGCCCCTTGGTAAGAATTTATGAAAAGAAGAGCATCAACTTAGAATAAGTGAATAATGTGTATTTTTTTGTTAGTTTTCCGTAAGGGTAGACTCTTACAAGTTGATTTAAATATGTGTAGACTTCAAATTTTTAATGAAATAAATTCTTCAATAAAGAAATTAATGCTTTCTTTAAAAAAATTCAATGATACATTTCATTTTAGCCAAGGAAGTGAATCAGAAGTGGAATTTCATGTATGCATTTGCTTTACTGTCTTCTCTCAGGCCTAAGATTTTATGTTCTTTCCTCATGTACCCTTGAGACAGTTAATGTGAGAGGTTGGCAAAGGATAAAATGCAGAGACGTTAATTTAAATGTTTCTCATGCGTCTTTAGCTGATGTTGCTGTTGGTTGTTTGCAGTTCCAAATCCAGAATTTTGATATCGTCTGCAGTCCGGTGTGGACCAGCAGGGACAGATGCTGTGATATTCCCTCTAGGGTAAGTAAAATGGAATGGAATCCTGTCTGGGTTTTAAGTTTCCCAGAAATAGGGGATGTGGATGTGATGGTCTGGCAGTGGAAGTAGCATTTAACAACTGAGTCTCCAGGATGCATGCACTATGCACATGCTCATCAGCTACTTACCACAGCTCAGGCCAGCAGCCCCTCCCTCAGAAGCCGGGACGGCACAGGACACACCTGGAAATTCTCCCTCACAGCCAGTGTGGTTCTGCATAGCCAGAAAAGTCCTGTTGAGTCAGCATGTTAGGGGTAAACCCACTGATTGCAAATTCTTCCTATTGTTTTATAAAATCTCAGCATTTTACAGAACAAACCATCACATCTCTGGAACTCTAAAGCTTATGGTATGAGTAGCAACAACCATATTTCTTGTTGAGATGATGGTTCTCCCCCATAGTATCTGTGTAAGTGATAGTAGTTCCAAAGTTGAATGCTGATGATAGATTTGAAGCTTTTGGCAAGCAATGAACTGTATACATCCACAGGATGAGAGTGCAGTATTTATTCAACAAATATTCATTAAGCCCCTATTATAAGCCAGGCACTATTTTGTGTGCTAGGGTTACAGCAGGAAAAAGTGAATATTCCAGTGAAAGGCAAGGGGAGAGAAAGAATTAGCAAGAAGATATATACTATGTTATAGAGTGAAAAGTCCTAGGATGAAAAACAAATCAAAGTAAAGGGATAGATAGCTGGGTGAGTAACATCAACCCTCAGTAATAAGGTGAGATTTAAGCAGAGACCTGAATGGAGTAAAGGAGCAGACTATGTGAATAATGGTGAAAGAGCATTCCAGCCCCAGGCAGAACTGCAAATACAAAAGCCCCTGAGGCCACAATGTGCCCTACGTATCTCAGAAACATTCAGTAGATCAGTGGGGCTGGAGCAGAATGAGTGGCCACGGGGAAGTTGTAAGCAACTGGCCAAGCGGGTAGGGTGCTGGTTTGCAGGGCATGTAGTCTTATAGTCCTTGGAAAGGATTTTAGATTTAATTCTAAATGAAATGGGCATTGATATCTGTGATACTCAGCATTTCTCAAAGACTGGGTTAGAGAAAATTAGATCGCATTACCAGTGGTCCAGTGGTGGTTTTGTAAGCATTTGTTATGTGAGGTTTCCTAACGTAAAACATAAAGACAGAAAGGAGCAAAGCAAAAGTCAACATAGGACTATTTATAAGGCTATCTAAAAATTATTTCTACAAGTTGGGAAACAATTTTTCTTGTGTGTATATAAGATAAATAGGGGTGGGGAGAGGAAATTTGTTTTTTATCCTCAATTCATAAGTAATATTCTTTTCAAAATTTTAGAGAGATGAAGCAAAATGTCCCGCTCTTCCAAATGCTTGCACATGTACACAGGATAGTGTTGGACCTCCAGGACCACCAGGCCCTGCGGTAAGGAAACCTAAATAGGCCTAGTTTGCCCTGTTAAGTCTTTGGAGTAACCATTCTTTTGCATAATGCTTTTAGCCATCTGTGTTTTTTAGGACAGAACAAGCCAAACTGGCGACCATTGTTGTGGTACGTTTTGAGATCTGAAATGGAGTAAATCAAAAAGAAAATTTGAACACTTTTGAACACATTTCTCCAGCTATGCAGAAATGAATGACATTGCCTTAGTATTCAAGAGCCATCTCTTATAGATGTGAATCTGGGTTTCCATCTGCAGTCACATGATTTTGAAAATTCCTTACATCTCTGAAAACTTCTTTTATGTATGTTATGAAACCACAATTGACAAGTTGACCCAAGAACAACTTGTTTAGAATGTAGAAAATGTATACCTTATATAGCAGCTATATTATGAGAATAACATATAAAGGACATAGTTTACATATCTGAGGATATCATGAACCCTGATTAAAAGTATTGAGGTTTGGAATAACTTGAGTAAGAAGACTAGTCTCTTCATGAAGGGAGGGCAGACCAAGAAAGTTCAAGGCAAAACATTGATTGAAGATTGCCTTGATAAGCTCATTAATCAATGTAGGACCCTTTGATTTAGTTAATCCAACATCTGACCTGGACTGGTTTTGTGGAACGGAAGTGGCATCTCTAAACCCAATTGGTTTCTTTCAAGAAAATGGTTGATTAACAGGAATAGTTCACATATTTTCAAAACACCAAATTTTATTACACTTGGGTCATAGCAGATAATATATGAATAAATTGCTTTTAGGTTAATTACAAATCACCTCCTCATATACAGAATCAAAATATCACTGGAATTACCATCTTTTTTATTAGGAGTAATTTAACTGACTTATATTTGTAATCAGAAAATTACATCCTGGAGGTGACTTAGACATGTTTGAGAAATAGAGATTTTTTTTTCTCTAATTGTAAGATAACATTACTAGATGTCACTGTCATTTTTATTTTCTCTTTGTTCAGTGGTCTCTGAATTCCTGTTACTGAAATATGCATTCTGAAATTCTGATAGTCTTCTTTTTACATATTATTTTCGCTGAAGAATGCATTCATATAATCCCTAAACTAATTTTTCTCTTTACTGTATTTAAGTAATGCTTGCTTTTTCCAGTAAACTTCAAAGTTTCAAGTAAACTTCAAATTTTGCTAACAATTAAGAAAAGTTCAGAATGTAAAAACGAGACACTTAGAATGAACAAAGTTTTGAAATTCTCTTTCCCCAGACACTTGCATAATATGAAATATTTACTTCAATATTTTGGAAGTAACTGTAGAAGTATTGATTGTTTGGAGAATGCTCTGTTTCTTGAAGCAATTTTTATACATCACCTTCTTCTTATTTTCCTTACATTCACCCTAAAATGTGCTTTTACTATGTATTTTAGGGAGGACCCGGTGCTAAAGGTCCCAGAGGTGAAAGAGGTATCAGTGGGGCAATTGTAAGTATATTTTAGAGTGCATTTAAATTTTCATGTATATGTTGAAGTCTGATTGTTCAAATTTCCGCTAAGGGGTATGTGACCTTGAGCAAGTTAGTTCAAGTTTAGTGTGCCTTAGGCAATATAATTACCTCTGTCTTGTCTTTGGATCCAAAATGATGGATCAGAGAAGGAAATGTACAAGGCATGTCGCTCCTGTAGCAATTGCACATGAGAAATCTGCAGAAAAACCTAAGGCTCTGCTGCAACACAGGGAAGAAGAGGGAGTGGCATGTCCATCAGTCAGAAGACCCCACAAGGAGCAGTCCTGTTAGAGAGCTGGAGAGGGTTGGGAACAGTTCTGCTGCTCTGTTTTTCATCTGTCTTATTTAGAGAAAGAGTTGAGTGCCCACAGAAGTGTCCCTTGGGGGTCACCCACCTGATCTATGAGTTCCACACTGGTCTTCCATAAAACAACTCAAGCTTCTTAGGAGGAATATATTATAAAAATAATGTGTAGCTTTTGTCATAATATCACTAATGATAAGCTACGTTGGTCAGGAAAGGGTGAGACTGGGATGCTAATCCAAGTTTGTGTCTTTTCCACTTAGACACATTGCAAAGAAACTCCAGTGTAGATTATCTACTCAGTGGACATCTGTTATTTCCTTGCTTCATATATATAGATAGATATATAAATATATATATTTGTTAGTTCCAGAAATAAGCTCAAGTCTAAGAGAAATCAGTGCTATTAAAATAAATAAAATCCAACAGAATTTGAGCTTTGATCTCATTAATATAGGACTATAAATATATTAATACATTATAATCAATGTATTTTATATCTTTAAAAGATCTACTTATAATAGAACTTTTGGAAATTTAAGTGTTCTTGTGAATTTATTACCTGTTTCAGTTATTTTTTTAATATGTAGTAAAAGGGAGAAAGGAATGGCATTAGTAAATACTTTTATAGATGTATAGGTTCTAAAATGTTTGTAAAGATGATATGATTGGTGTCTTAGAGTTATGAACACAAATTTCTGACTGGATGTTAGCACTGGGTAAGCAGTACATGAGTTTATGGTTGTTTTTCTCTTGTGTATTTTAGGGGCCCCCTGGCCCTCGTGGAGACACGGGTCCTCCAGGCCCTCAGGGTCCTCCAGGTCCTCAGGGACCCAATGGACTCTCTATTCCGGGAGAACAAGTAAGTACAAAGGTTTTCTGTATTAAAGAAGGATGGTGGATTAACATTGAGTTTAATTGGAACATTTTTTACTATGTTTTGCCAAACGTTTTCTCAGAGATTTCAACAAAGTTAGTCATTGAGATGAGTTTCTACGATGACTACAATTTCAGATATGTAAATAGTCTATGTAATGTGTAACTCTGTAGAAAAAAATTATTGCTACTTATTTGACCTTTGAAAATTTTTTCAAGTATGTCCTTCAACATCCTGAAAGCTTTAAAACTGTTTTCAATCTGTAGTAGCCCTGAGCCTTTTCCTAATCCTTATGACCTGAAGGCAAGTTTGTTATTTATCTAATCTATGTCATTACTTCTTTTAAAAAATTTAAATCAAATGTTCACCTTTTGTTCCAAATGCTGTTCTGAAGTTATGAAAGGTGTTTTATTTACCTTTTAAGGTTCATATTTTATTTAACTATTTTTCTCTATACCTCAAGACAAAACAAATACAGTATATGGATAAGAATACAATAACTGCATAGTTCTTAAATTTAATTCTAAATTCACTTTTAAGATGGCATAATACAGAACAGATTTTTTTGGGGGCAGTTAAAGAAAAAAAGGTATATCTGATACAGTTAGAAATGAATCATATGAAGAAATGGGACTTTCTTGCTCAAAAGAGTCGAATGCGTCTACTTTTTAGCTTCTGTCTAAAAGAAAGTTTTAGGGGCTTTTACATTTTTTTTTTTTACTACTACTACTACTACTATTACTACTACGGCAATTAAATTAAATTTTTCAATTTTAATTAATTTGGCTTTGCCTCTGTAACAAGTCTCTTCAAGCATATAGTTATAAAGACCAAAATTATATTATTTTCTTAGAATGTTTCATTTATCTATTAAAATGAGCACCAAATAAAGTATATTAAACAAAAATAGCTTTTCCCTTCAAATTTTATTTCTGTGAAAACCCCTTATTTTAAATGATTTTCTTTTAAAGTAGGCATATTATCCTATAATTATATAAAATGGCCCCATAACATTATATGTGGAAATTATATGTTTATAGTTTAAAAAGTAAACCTCAATCCAAAAAATGATTTATTCATCTCCCTTCAAAAATACTCTTACATTGGATTTATGAAGTGATGGAGACTTTAGAAATGACTCATGTTTTCCCTTTTCACTTGCTCTCTGTTAAATGCCTGGGAACTGCTTCCCCTTTGCTCTCTCTAGGGTCGCCAAGGGATGAAAGGTGACGCAGGAGAACCAGGACTTCCGGGCCGAACAGTGAGTTGTTCTTGAAGTTGCCTTTCCTGTCACTTGTCAAGTGTTATTTGAAAAATTGCCTTTGTAGCACCTCAAAAGGTGAACCAAGGTTAAGCAGCAAAGCTGAAGAGCCTGGCTATGTGCTTCACATTATTTCCCTTTCATACCCTGGTCTTAGTCATCGAGTTTGTGCTTGTGAAGTCAGGTATCTGCTTGTTGACTGAGCATCTACAGTATGGCTGGCTCCGTGCTTGGTTCTGGTTGTCTGTTTCTTTTCAGAACACCCTGAACCAACCTATCTTTCTTCCTTCCTTCCTGTCCTCTCTTCCTTTCTCTCTCCCTCTCTCCCTCCCTTCCTTCTCTCCTTTCACATTTGGAGAATAACAAGTATCTTTTCCCACACAGGAAGTATATTCTAGTGTTCTGCTTGTTTGTTTCTTTTCATGTAGGGAACCCCAGGCCTACCTGGCCCACCAGGACCAATGGGACCTCCAGGAGATAGAGTAAGTTTGCTTGGGCAAGCTATAATAATGTAGGAAATGATATCACATTGCTGCCTATTAATTAAGGACTCTCTACAATTTATTTGCATGGTTGGAAAGCAGAGTTCACATGTCTTGTGGAAGGCTGAAAAACTACTATCAGTGCTCCACTCAACATCAGATCAGTCTCAAGGTCTTTGAAACAACATGGTAGAACTTTAGAAGAGACTGAAATTTTAATTTTGGGGCAGTTTTTTATTTTATAAAATTTAGAAAAAGTAGTTCATTAAAAAAATTTTACCTGATTGAGAAGAGATTTACCAATCCTAGTAAATTGTTTTAAATCATAAAATTAAAATCTTTGTTATGAGACAGCTTTTATATAAGTCTGAGAATAGTCTTATATTCAGTGCACTGCTTACAAAGGCAGGGCATCCTCTCTACACCTTTATAACTCAAATACCACTTGTCGGCCTTGATGATGGGATAGACAACTGGGACTTAGTAGGGATTTTGCTCATTTGTGACAGCTTTCAGGTTTGTTCTTGGTTTATGAAAACAGTGCAGGACATCCAATCTTTTTCTAGGACAAGTAAATGAGAAGTACAGTGAACATGGCCTCTCTGCTTTATTCAGTGTTATAGAAACATTTGGTTTCTCAGAGACTATGAATGCTTTGATAGATATTTTAGAGTTATTCAGAACCAAGGAACTTTGCAATGTTAGGTTCAGACAACAGTCTGAGAATAGTCTGATTCTGACTAATCAAAAGTTAAAATATATTTCTAGCAGCGGAATCTGAGAGGGCCAGTGCTGTAATAGCTGTCATTAAAAACATTGAGTTGTTAACCTTAATACCTCCTAGGCACTACTGGGCAAAAGAGGGAAGTCATCAGATGGAGCATAGATTTGCCCAGATAATACCAAATGGTGGATAATGTGCTGATGAACTTCCCTTACTCCTATGCCTACTTTTGAGTTTGGGGGAGAGAGAGAGGTCAATAAGAAAACTGTATTCTCTGGGAGTCTAGGACCTAGAGGTGATAAACACTCCCTGCCCCGACACCCACACCCACACTTTTTTGACTCTTTTGAGACTGGCATTCAATTCTTATTTCACAATAAAGGCCAATAATGAAGATTGCAAGGGTGATGAGTCAGTCTATTCAACAGACAACAAAACCAAAAATACCACAACCAAGAAGTATTAGTGGCCTGACTCACTTGCTACTGCTACTGCTGAACCCTTATTGGGCCATCCACCCAGTGTGAGCTTCATGCAGACATGATGGGTCCCCAGTACAAGTCCTATCAACATGTTCTCTTTGAACTGGCAGTCAGGCAGCCATCACCATCATCACTGCTTCTCTGAAAAATGAGAGTGGGGAAATTTATGCTTTTCCACTTTCAAATTCTAATCTGAGAATCCAACTCTGTGGTAAGGCTACCCAGGTCTTGCAGGTTGGGGGCAAGGAGACTTTTAAAGAAATAACTCCCATCTTTCTCTCATAAACTTGTACACCTACCCACCACTTAGTTTCCTACCACTAATGCTGAAAGTAGGGTGCACAGCTGATGGAATATAATTTTGGAAAGTTACATAGATTTTATTAATAGATACAGGCACCTTAGCTGAACAGAATGGGTGGGTGGAGGACAGGGGGAGAGAGAAAGAGAAACTTTGTGGTGGAAGAGAAGAGAAGAAAGCTCAGGACAGCAAGCCCAAGGGCCCTGGTAGGGAAGGAAGATTGTTACCAGCAGGTGGTTTGGTAGGTACAGGATGCCTGGGTTGTTTTCAACACAGATGATTTTCAAAATGAGACACAGCTTTGGGGAGTGTTAGAAAGTAACAAAAGAACTGCATGTACAGGTGTCTAATACAGCTATATCTATGAAGACAGCCATAGGTTTCCTCAGCCACCCTCACATGGGAGGAAGCAGCAATAACTGCTACAGCTTTGAAAATAGAGAATAAAATTATCACACACAGTTCTGCAGATGACTCAGTGGGTAGCCCTTCTGAGGACATAAGAATAAAATCCTCCTCACCCCAACTTAGATACAGTATATGTTTCTCCTAAAAAAAAATGTTGCTTAGACCTAAATGTCCATTAATGGGTGAGTAGATAAAGAAAATATGATATATACATATGGAATGGAATGGAATACTATTCAGCCTTAAAAGTGAAGGAAATCCTGTAATTTGTGGCAATATAGGTGAATCTGGAGGACATTATGCTGATTGAAATAAGCTAAGCACTAAAAAAGAGATAAATACTGCATGATCTCATTTATGTATGGAATTTAAAAAGATGTTGAACTCTTGAAAGAGTAGAATGGTGATTGCCAGGGGCAGAGGGGAAGGGAGGTACTGGTCAAGGGTACAAAGGTTCAGTTATGCACCATGAATAAGTTCTGGAGATTTCATATGTGTGTGTGTGTGTGTGTATATATTATATATATATTATATATATATATATATATATATATATATATATATAATATATAGCATAAGGATGATAATCAATAATACTATATTGTATACTTGAAATTGGTTAATAGAATAGGTCTTAAATGCTCTCAGAACTCTCAAAAATGATAACTATGTGAAGTGATGATTATGGTGATTATCTTGATTGTGGTAATTATTTCGCAATGTATACATATATCAAAACATTAGCTTGTATATTTGTGGTATACATATTTTTGGTCAATTATGCTTCAGTAAAGCTGGAAAAAAAGCAAGCGTTCTTAGGCTGACTGAAGGAGGATTATTCAGAAATATGATAGTTATCTAAAAAAGAAAAAAAGAAAAACAAACAAACAAGGATGTCCTATATAGCAGTGGAGAAATTTAGATGGAAGAAATGCCATTCAAACTGTCCAAAAAATACTACCAGTGCATTTTTGCTTCTTAAGTGGCTCTCAGAAGCAATGTTGATCTTACATCAGATGAACCTGGAGTCTGTTTTTTTGTTAAGCGCGCTTGATCTTCCAGAAAACAGTCTGAAATTTTTATCTCTGTAAGTTCTGAATAAAAAAAAATTTGGGGGGGGGGTTGGAATATTTCTAACAATTTTATGGAAATAATTTAAACTTCCTGTTATAAAATCAATGCAAGTATAGATACTTAATGCGGGCAGTGATCCAAATGTCCTTGACTTTTGCTAGATTCCAGTAATATGGACAAAATTATCACTTTATTCTCTATAGAAAATGAGACAAAAATCTCCTTTGACAGAGGAATGCAGCAACCATAAAAAAATGATCTGACTCAGAAATCCTCGGCTGGCTTTCAGAGACCTGCCGTTGGGATGAATGCTAACTGGGTAGCGTAGTGACTCATCCCAGGCAGAGGTCATTTGGCACTGCAGGAGCTGGTGCACGGCAGCCAAAGAGCGAGCTTGCCTGGAGATGCGCTGTGCTCCTGGGACAGATTTCTCCTTCCCTGTCAACTCCACACGGCTGAGGGCCTGGCTTTTCCCGCGACATGAAGAGAAGAGACATGGGCCACGAAAAAAATGAAATGTGGATTGAGGATTTTCTTTGTTTTGTGTGGAGAGTGGTTAAGACAGCATCACTTCTTTATTTTGGGAAGGGAGGAGAGAAATTCACCAGAAGTGGAGATGTCAGTGGTCCTGCCCTGGATGTCTGACCCTCTCTTAGAAAATGGAGGGACCTTCTAATCAGGTGGTTGGCCTCTCCTTTATCTTTTATGAGACCACATGCTTTTCTCAGCAACGTTTCTTTTATTCCACTTTGATCCTCCCTGGCCTGGATTGTGGACCTTGACTTTTCAGTAGAAAGGGTTAGTCTTCCTTTGGACTTCTTCACATTTTTATGAAGGCAAAAGCGAGTATCTTCGTGAAAGAATGGCATTCTTTGGAGATTAGCTTGGGTCTTAAGATGGTCTTACTTCTAACTATATAAATGAATGAATATAGAAATTAATTGTTCAATAAAGGTATAAGTTAAATTGGAAGGCATTTCTTTTTATTTTGATATTTGTCTTTATGTTGAAAGGTTACCTGCAAACAGCAAATTGGGTTAAATCCTTCACCCTTCACACTTAGCAAACCGTTCAGTGGCTTTCCTTTTCACTTGGTCTCATTAATCCATAATTAATTTTATTTTTACAATAGGGATTTACTGGAAAAGATGGTGCAATGGGACCTAGGGGTCCACCCGGACCACCGGTAAGAATGGAATGGGTTACATTGCTATTCCCCTACCCCCATTTTGCTAGAGATGGGCCTGCAAACCTGGCCTTTGAGGTACATTCTGTGGGGTATGCCAGTGAGGTTGCTGTTTGTTTTTGTTTTCCTAAATCACAATGGACTAGGGAAAGCAGATGTGTTAAAATAGTTTTTCTGTTTAATCAAGTTATACTTAAAAGATTGGAAAAGACCCCTAACTAACTTGGCCAGTAGTTGTTAAGTGCCCTAGCTCCTACCATCCCCACAGTGAGTGTTAGAATTGAATGACTTTACTGGTTACTTCGTATTTCACAATTTTAAGAATTTGTGGCCTATGCTATTTGAATTTTAAGAATATTTATTATTGAGAAACTATCAGTTATTCTGAGGAAGTTTCACACAACTATGTCTTCTAATTAAGATCTTTGGGGAAAATACTGATTTCAATTGTTTTGAAAGTGGCATCTGTATGCCTGAATTCAAGTGAGAACACAACTAAAATTCTTTGAGGTGATGAATACTCTTCATATCTTATGGCATGATATGAAGATTCAAGAGATATGTTAAAATAATCTTATTTATGCTTAATATATATGTTCTCAAGTAATGGGGAGTATAAATGTATAGTAAATTTTCACTTAAGTATTTACTACTAAGTTGAAAATTTGTATAATTAATGAGGGATTGTTATATCAAATCTGATGATTCCATTTTAAGGAACTGTTACGATTTAGAACATAATGTATTTAAAAATATGGCTAAAATATTTTGAAGCTGTGTTAAAAGAAACAAGGAGAAATTCTTATGGTTTTGATGCGGTGAAGTGTGCTGATATAACAGAAGGGAATGGAAGTGTGGAGAATGCACCAAAGAAAAAGTGAGTTTCTACCAGACACAGGAAGACTCTGCCACAGTGGTGCCCAATTCAGCACAAAACTGGCTACATTCTTAATTTTTTCCCAAGCCAAAGTTTTCACTTCTGTCTTTTGATGGGCTGTCTGGTTATGTAATAGAAATAAACTAAAAAATAGGAATTGCTTTCTGCAGATTCACTTTGTAACCAATATACTGGGGGCATGGTCTGTAAATTGTAAAACTGATTATATATATGTATATATTAAATGGTCTCAAAATACAGTTTAGAATTATACAGTCCATAAAGACTGAATGGACTTTTCAAAAAATTTTCTCTTATGTTACCTTAAAATTTGGTTTTGCTCTTCATTTATATGTGATTATGTGCTGTTCCATTTAAAAGCTTTTAAAGCTAGCCACACTTGGTTAGTTTACTTTAGATGTGATTTTTTTTCATCATCACACCCCCTTTCCCGACCTGTATGTTGTAGGGGAGCCCAGGGTCTCCAGGAGTCACAGGACCCAGTGGGAAACCAGGAAAGCCCGGAGACCATGGCAGACCAGTAAGTGGGCCGCTTGCATGTCTAATCACTGCACTGTGACCATAGGTAATGAGGAGACTGAAAGGCCTTAGCATATTTATTTATGTAATTCCTGCTGTAATGCATTTGAAGCATTTGTTGAAACTATGCTAAACCTGTGAATTTAACTTGGTACTAGTTCTAAAGTTTTCTCTCTGAGTTAGAATATTCTGGGATGAAAACTGTGGTCATAGAGTTTCTTTAGAAGGAGAACGGAATTACGAGCCAAGACACATATTTCTGCACTGTATAAACACTCAAAGCTGGGTCAGCAGAATGATTCTTTTTATTTAGGAGCGGTTTGCTGCTTAATGTCGAGAAATACATGATGGTGGTGTGTGACCCGTCCCTATGCAGTGTGCGGATGTTAACCCTTTGGCAGTGTCCCCCAGACCAGCCTCATGGTCTTTGCTTTTTTCTCGAGGTTGCTAAGAACATGGTCCCAGAACGAAAAGGGTTGATCTAATCTGCTATTCGCTTTTTCATACTGCCCTGCTCCAACTGACATCCAGTTTAATTTTCTGTTAGATGTTTTTATTAAAATAATAGTTTAGCTATCAGATATTTTCAAATTAGTATTTCCAAAACTGATTTTGAAGTTCCTAAAATATCCAGAAGTATTTGTAATGACTGTTGGGCTTCATATTCCTTACAAATTCTTCCTTATTTGTATGTATGAAGTGTGAATTTATTTTAAGCAGTTTTTTGGTCTGAATAGAACTCTGAAATATAAAAAAATTACCTTAAAGGTAAGTCCAACTATTAGCAGCAACACAAATCTCTCAGGGCTGTTCTCTGCACTGAACTTTTCTTAAGGTTGTCCAAGTTCCATAAACTCAAGTTTAAAAAAATTTAATGTCAAACAAACTTAGAGTAGAATCTTTACGTGACATGGCTTGCCTTCTATGCTTACATAAAATTAAGCAAGCAGCCTAAAGATGAAAGGATTCCTGATATATTTAATAATCTGTGTGTACCCCGGCATACGGCTTTATTACTCTTTTCCTCAATGAATCATGGCAGAAACTTCACAAGAGCTGTTAAAAAAGACATGAAATTTTTCTACCTATTCAGAAGTCTATTTCATTTAACTGTGACCAGAATAGGAGTGTCATGTAAGAACAGTACTGATGTAATTGCTACCTACAGCTAGAAACCTGAAACTTCTACTGCCTTCACTTGAGATGTGATCTTTACATACAGGCAATAAAGATAATTTCTATGAACCATATATATTAGAGCAATCTCAGAGTGGCAGTAAATTAAAAAAACAAAACAAAACCAAAAATAAAACCCCAGGAACAATCTCAAAGTAGCAGTCAATGTAAAAAAAACAAAATCCGCTGAAATTTACAAAAGGCTCCAAACTCAGTAATAATAGTGTTTCCATGAGTCTAGTACTTTTGGCAAAGGGAGAGTCAAACTCCAGTTTTTCTTGTGATTATCATTTGGTAACATTTTTTTGGACCTTATTGACCTTCTTTTTTTCTCTTTCTCTTTCTTATCCTTTAAAGTGACAAATTGCCTCTCCTCTTCTTCTCTATCTTACCTTTAATTTCTAAGACCCAAACTAGCAGACAGGCATATAAAGGTTTTAGCAGAGAGCGTGGCTCAATCTTGGTTAATTTATGACATTAACTACTATAACCAGTTGATAACGCCCAATGTTGTATAGTGGCTGTTTTCAAAAACTGCTTCTGGAATATTTTATTTAATTCCTCAACACCTATTTAGTGTCTAAATGTGCTATCAGTGTTTTAGCATTTGAGGATACAACAGTAAACAAGAGAAAGTTTTTACCCTTGTGGAGATTCTAGTGGGTGTTATAGCACAAAAACATGTAAATAAATAATACATTTTTCTGGTGATAATGAATGACATGAAGAAAAAGAAACAGACTAGGGGGTTAGAGAGTAATTGTGGTGATGAGGAGATGGCTAGTTTAGATACAGTAGTCAGACCCTATCTGATGTGGAGACATTGGAATGAAACAAGGGGAAAGCTGTTTAAGGAGCTGTGGGAGGAGGATTTCAGGCAATGGGGACAGCACAGATAAAAGCCCTGAGTGAGGGATGAGTCTGGTATGTGAAAGAAACAGCAGAGAGGCCTGGTCAGGTACCTGAAATGAAGAGAGTGAAGGGGAGAGAAACAAAAGATGAGGTCAGATAGCTGCGCAGAGGGATCATGTGGACTAGCTAGCAAATGACAAGGAATTCTTCTTTTATTGTAAGTGTCATGGATGTCTCTTAGAGCCAAAAGAATGACCTAATCTAATTTTCCTTTAAAAAATATCACTTTGGCTTCTATGTTGAGAACAGACTCTAAAGAGGGCAAAGCAGGAAACAGGAAGGCCAAGTAGAAGGATATTGGAGTAGTTCAGGGCAAAAGTCTTATAGAGCCCGGGAGGCATGGTTTGGTTTGGGATATTATCTGAACATCAGATTTGTCAATGATTTGGATATTCCTTTTGTGATAGCAGTCGGCAGCCTGGAAATACATTACTAAAAGACAAAAACTTGCACTATAAGGAAAACTTTTTCCAAGATCCTCTTATGGCCAGTGAGAGGCCTAATAGAGTAGGAACAAATATTCTTTAGTTGTCTTTAGACATAGGACCTCCATTTGGATTGAATTATTTAACAAGGGAGATATGTGGTTCTATTTATACCCAATGCACAAAAAAATCGTTGGAAGAAGAGATACGTATTTACTTAGGGAATTGATAAAAAGCCCAGTGGTCCTTACTAGAACTGAATCAAGATTAACCTCATGGACAGTCTACGATAACCAGCTGAGTTACCCAGTGAAGACGATGTAAGAGAAAGTATAATGGTACCAATGGTAATTTTTATATTGCATTTTAGTTCCAGGCTTGTATTGTGAATGGCATCAGAAAATGTATGCATAGTACATCATTTCTAAATTGTGATCACAAAATTCACATCTCAGCATTCTTTTGGAGGATACGTACTTCAAAGAGAGGAAGGTGGGAGAGGGAATTAGATTCCTTTTTACAGACAGACAAGCAAAATGTGAGTGACATGGATATAAATGTGATGAGTCATCTTGCAAATTCATTAAAAAGCACACCTTGCTCTCCTTTATCATGTGTACTTGTGAATCATTTTAGATAATGTTTGTCAGTTTCTAATATAGGAAATTTCTCTATTTCAGGGTGCATCTGGATTGAAAGGAGAGAAAGGCGATAGAGTATGTATTTCTTAAAATTTGACTTGCATTTATTTTTTGAAGTCTGACACTATAGAAGTAACATGTTAATGATTCTTATTGACTTAATTAACAGGGAGACATTGCTTCCCAGAACATGATGCGGGCAGTTGCAAGACAAGTCTGTGAACAATTGATAAGTGGTAAAAATTCTTTTCTTTTAATGTATGAATTCTATTAACTTATTGTAGGAAAAAGCAGAGTTTGAGTCATAAAGTTTCTAAAAATAGAAACATATGTTTCTATTTCATTTTTGATAATCTCTTATTTTTATACATTGCCAATTGTATACCTGGTTACATAAGGCTAGTGATATTTCAATGGTTGCCTTAAGATGAAATAATTACTCAAGATAAAGTGAAGCCTGTTATCCTTATATTTGGCCTGATACAAAATTGTATTTTATTTTATTTTTCCCTGATTTATTTTATTTTTATTGTTAAATTTATGAAGGTGACATTGGTTAGTAAAAATTACATAGGTTTCAGGTGTACAATTTTACAATATATCGTCTGTGTGTTGTATTGTGTATTTTAAAAGGGCTTTTCAGTTTCCATGTTGTAGGATCTTCATCAGGGTATATATAGAAGCAGCAAACATTGGATCTTTTAAGTTATGACCTTTAAGTTATTGTGACTTCGAAGGAGGCCCACCAAGATTAGCTTGATCATAGGAAGTACATTTTGGTGGGGGGATTTCTACTGTCTCCTTATTTTTCACAGACTCTCTCCCCCTTTTCCATGAAACCTATTAAATAATAAAGCTCAGTGCCTGCAAAGCAAGTGTGGCCTTAAACTCAGGGTTCCCTCTTTCCGAAGTCTTCATCAGTGTTTCTTGCAGTGTGGTCCTGAGGAACACGAACGTTACAATCACCTATGTTGCTCGTTAGATGTGAGGGTTCCTGGGCCATACGCTGAACACAGTGAATCATTGTCTTAGGAGACGAGGCCCAGAAAATTGTATTTTTCAACATTTGACACAGGCGATTCCAATGAACACCGAAGCCTGATTACTGTTGTCTTAGGTACACACAAGAACGGTATCATTTCTTAATTTAAAAATGGTTATCTTTTGAGTGACATCATCTGGCAAAACTAGGGGCTCTCTATCAGCCATATTAAACTTTTACAGCTCTTTTATGTTTATAGTAATGCTTGTGGCTTATTCGGTCAGTATTTTGTGGAGACAATTATTTATCAGGGATCATGTTGTCCTTGGTGACCGGAGTGTTTTATTTTATTTTTAGGGTTATAATTAGACTGTTTCCTGGAGGGGGAGGCTTAGAGATGGATGTCACTAGACACTAAGAAGAAAACCATTTTCACCTTCTCATCCTTCTCTTATTGGGTTCCTTACTAATAAGTCTTTTTCTATTTGTAGGTCAGATGAACAGATTCAATCAGATGCTGAATCAGATTCCAAATGATTACCACTCCAGTCGGAACCAGCCAGGCCCACCAGGTCCCCCAGGTCCCCCAGGTAGTGCAGGAGCCAGAGGAGAACCAGGACCTGGGGGGCGACCAGGCTTCCCGGGCACACCAGGGATGCAGGGACCCCCAGGGGAACGAGGTAAGCATTTCTGGCTGCTGCATAGGGATAAAGGAAGGAATCTGCTAATGTAAGAGCTGGGGCAGGTTGAAAACCAGGTGGAAGACTGACCTTGGTAAACTTTAACTAGTCTTGTTTGGACAGCCTCAGAATAGCTGTGTGTCCATGAACCTGTCTTCTTCTTTAGGAGGCCACAATCCATAGAGATTCATACGTTAGACAACAGAAAGATTTTTTTTTTCAGGAGATCTCAGTATAGATAATATTATTTTTCTGGTTGTTGTTGTTGATGGGAAAAACTGCATGAGGTTGGACAATGATTTCGCAAATGCATCCTAGAAAAAGTGCTCCATACCTCGTTGCTGAGTATCACCATGGTCACCTTCAAAGTACTCCCCTTGGGAAGCTGTGCACTGAATGTCAGTGCGTAGTCCACCCTTCAAAGCAATTTTGGAACTCTTTTTCTGGAATGGCCATCAGAGCTGTCATTGTCCCCCATATCTGACCATTAGTTTATGAACTTGCTGTTGTGTGCTTACGTTGGCAGCACTGTACAAAGAGACCTTGCCAAGGTTGTGACACCTTACCGAGTTGTTTGTACAATATTGCCAAAGTAAGCGCACAGAGGCAAGTTCACAAACTTAATTGTCAGATTTGGGTACAATGACAACTCTGATGACCATTACAGAAAAAGAGTTCCAAAATTGCTTTGAAGTGTGGACTAGGCACTGGCATCAGTGCACAGCTTCCCAAGGGGAGCACTTCGAAGGTGGCAGTAGTGATAGTCAGCAATGAGGTATGGAGCACTTTTTCTAGGATGAGTTCACGAAATCAATTGTCTGAACTGTATCTTGGCAAACTAAATTCAGGCACCAAAATCTTATTAATTACTATGACTGGCAAGTGTTGGGCAGCAACTGAATTTTATTTAAGCAGGCCTAAGATTTAGATCCAAAATTTTTTGGTTCTTTTATTCAGGGTCTGGCATTGGTCTTAAGTGTTTGTTTGGCTTTAATTTTATGGTAGGTAAGTGTAATTGAATGAAAAAAGAAAAATAAGATTATCTGATTCCAGATGTTTCAGGACTCTGGGTACTCTGCTTTTGTCACAGTAGTAGTTAACAGTCTGGAGAAAACTTAGATATTTCTTTAATTCTGATGGTGTTGAGGCTGCACTAATGGTGCCACTGAAGATAAGATACCTTTAATATGGTTTTCAATGAATTGTAACTATTTATTCAAAATTTCTGTTCTTCATAACTGTTTCTAAAATATTGTATTAGACATGTTTGTTTTCTTCAAATAAAATTTCCCCTGACTTGTAGCCAGATTTGTTTCTTGGCCATGAATCTGGAATTACACAAATGTCTAGAAAGAATTTGGCTTAAAGAGTGAACTTCTGTGAAAAATTACGTTCTGCTCTCACTAAGGGAAGTGAATTAGTTGAGTCAAGTGTTATCAGTTAAAGTGAAAACTACACATTTCCAGATAATTTTCCCTCTTGAGCTTTATCTTCTTGTTCTTCCTTAGGTTTGCCAGGAGAGAAAGGGGAAAGGGGGATTGGGTCTCCAGGAGCACGAGGGCCGCCTGGCCCCCCAGGTAGGTCTGCTAGTGCATCAAATAATAAATGGTGTAACTAACTGAGAGACCACACGACCATCCAAGAGATGCATAACCTCCTCCTGTTAGCTTCAGGCATGCCCGCCATCATGGAATATATTTTAGCAAGAAGCTCAGCTTGTATCACCTCCTATTTTTATGTTCTCTTTGCTCAACAACAGAAAAGTTTGAATGTGTTCTATTAAGCATTCACTGTAACTTTAATAGTGAGGGTATGAGTGTTAGTGACAGAGGTATGCTGCTTTCTTTATGAAATTCCCATTTCTTTTGTTTGGCCTCATAGATTTTGAGGACCGTGTCATTTCCTGTTTCATCTAGTATTCTTCAAGATGTTGCTAGTACACTGAAAAAAAAATCTCATTAAAAAGCCTGGCACATGACAAGATTTCACTTACAGGTTCTTTACTGGTGTTTTGGAAAGAAAGAATAGTTATCCAATTGTTTTATGCATTTCATTTACTAGATTGAAAATGAATTTTTTTCTTCATGTGAGGTCCATGGGGCCCTTGCAACCAAAATCATCCCCAGCGGTTATATATTTACATTTATGTTACCCATAAATATCACTTGATCCAGAAATAACATTGCCCACAAGAGTAGGTAGTCTGGAGGTGTGGAACAGGTACTTAAGGTTTTCTGGGAGTCCAACGTGGCTAATATAGCTGCTTGCTTCGGGTAGTCTTATCTCTGTGAGATTGGGAGCAAACCTGAGTGACAACTCAGTGATATCTAGTTTGGCTGAATTCTTGCAAAGTTAGTTTTCTCTGAATAAAATCATTAAAGTGTTTGGAGTTCTGGCATTAACTCTTGATGAATCACTGGTAAGAAAGTTGCAGACTTTGGTTCATATTGGTGATTTCTTGAGGAAATATTTTCTTACCATACACTAGTGAATTGTCTAGCCTCGAGGCAGTGGAGGTGCCCAAGTACTGCTGACTGCCTCAGGAGATGTATTTAACAAGAGGGGAAATGTTTGTTTCAACCCCTTACTAGGTCCACAAGGAGAATCCAGAACAGGTCCGCCAGGGTCCACAGGTTCAAGAGGTCCCCCTGGCCCCCCAGGACGTCCTGGAAACTCAGGTATCCGAGGACCCCCAGGTCCTCCTGGATACTGTGACTCGTCCCAGTGTGCCAGCATCCCATACAACGGGCAAGGCTATCCAGGTATGTTGTTGCCACTGTAGGAACCCAAGTTCACCTGAACTAGGGAACGTGTAGGGAAATGCGGTTCTCGAGGACTGAAGGGAGATTGATTTGAGAATTTCGTGAAGATATCAATTCTTCCAGTTGTGTGTTTTGATTATGCAGTAATACTGTTCTATCTCAAAGCATAAAACATTATTTCACTGTTAAGAGTTGAATAATTATTTTTTTCTCCCTTCAAATATTTCTGCATTTACCAAATCACATAAAACTCTCCTTAGTTTTCTTGGCAATTCAAAGAATGCTACCAAATGACGTATTTTTTTTCTAAGCTAAAGGTTGGGAACACAGATTTGTTGAATACCATTGTAGAATGCTAAGAATATGCATATATAGGAAATTGTTTTCAGAATCTAGTGTGTGGGCAAGTTATTTGATAACATGGTACAGAAAATTGAAAATAATTCATTGTCTTGCACTGTCCATAGAATTAATATTTATGAAATCTGGGACCTAATTTTTAAAAAAAGTTAGTAGTAAAATTCTAGTGTTTTCATTTCTCCTATATCTGATTTTGGGGACTGTAGGGACAGGGGACATATGCTGATCTGAAAATAAGAAAGTCATGCTGTGGTCAGCGGTGACCTTTTCATCAGCATGCCCTCAAGCACCTTGCAAGTTTATGAACGATACTGCTGTTTGATATGGTTGGCTACTAGCAAATAGTGCATGAGTAGTTGAATATCTAAATATCTATATATCTATATATTTGTGTGAATGCTCACATATGATCAAAAGCAATAATGAATCTTAATGTAAATTTCTCATACAATCCAGTCACAAAATTATAATTTAATGTTTCATAAAATAAATTTAAATTACCTCTGCCTTATGGTATGTGTGAATAACTGGAAATATATGGATATATACATATATGTATATATACTTTAACCATTACATACTTAGATGGATGTATATGTATTTTTTTGCATAGTAATTCAACTTTTAAAAACTATCATCTTTGACCTGTTTCAGGTTCCGGCTAACAAATTTTCTAAGTCGCCAGTGCTGCTTACAGTTTGAATACATGAAAATCCTGTTTCTGAGATGTTTGCGCACATGCTTATTAGGAAATGAGTCTGTATGGAAATCTCACCACAGATATGGTTAACGAACCGGGGTCAACATCATAAAGGAGGGTGGAGACTCTATACTAACTTGAATGAGACAAAAACAGTGGTGTTAATTTATAAGCCCGATGCATTTCAGTAATAATGTAGAAAAACATTATTTAAAATAAAGTTCAAACACACAACCATGAGAAGCCTCAGTTGTGAAAGAGGCGCCTAATAAAACTACTAACCAGCGGAGATGATGCCAGTTTGAGAAAAAGAATTAACCTGGTTAAAGAGAAATGTCTTATGTAAATAATAAACTAATTGTGGCTTGTAAATGATTTGTATGTGATCCTGTCCACTAAACTCACTTAACAATTCTACAACAAGCTTCTGCATCATAGCCTGCTGCTTGCTGTATGCCCGAGTAACACCGAATGGAATCTCCTCACTTCTTGCTTGTTAGCGATGTGTCTGATTCAGGGCATGTGTCTCATTTTTACTACTTTTTGTACATGTACTCTCATTTGGGTATTGTAATTGCAATTTTTCAAATCAAAGTTTTATAGTCACCTTTTTTTCCTTCCTGTTTCACTGTAGTCACTGGTGTTCCTCACCCACCAGCTGTAGCTCAGTGTGTGGGACAGACAGCCACAGAAAAATGTCATGTACTGTATATTACCTGGTGATAGTTGATTTTCACCTCCAGAGTTAAGTTTCTAGGAGTCAACAAAGCTTCCCATCCCCTCCTCATCTTTCCAAATAGTCCTTTGAATTGAGGAGTTTGAAATCATGAACAGTTACTTGGTGATTTACGAAAATCCTATCTAGGTTCTGCGTTTACAGTTCTTTGGCCCAGTCTCTGACCCCTCCCAGGTGTTTGTGCAATGATTGTATTTACTGATGGATCTTTGAAGGTTTTTTTTTTTTTTTTAAGTGCCATTAACATTATTTGAGCATCACCAAATTCTCTCTGCAAATGGGAGTAATCAGGACATTGTAATTTATCTATTTATAGTTATGAGATTAAGACTGGAGTGCTATCACCTCGGGTGATGATTTAACTTTTGCTGTGTGTGTACTTCCAAATCATGCCATAATTGTAATGTTGAATCGGACAGAGCCATACGTACCCGAGGGCGGGGCCTACCTGCCCGAGCGCGAGCCCTTCATCGTGCCGGTGGAGCCGGAGCGGACAGACGAGTATGAGGACTACGGCGCCGACGAGCCTGCGAACGAGCGTCCTCCCCACGCGCGCTGGCGGCGCGCCCTGCCCCGCGGTCTGGGGCAGTGAACCTGAGACTGCGCCCAGCGCGGCCAGGCTGAAGGGGAGGTGTGGGATTCTCCTTTACAGGTCAGATAGGGCAGTGTACGTCTCATCTGCGATGTTTCTTCCGGCGTGACTTCATCCAAGAGTACCCTTTCTGACTGTAGAGAACCTTGTTTCTGCAGGAAGCCTAGCTCGATGCACGCAATCTGTAGACATCTTTGCCTTTGCCCTTGAAATGCTTGCAAAATACTTCGTTCACAAAAGCTGGAAAGAGAGAACACGCCTTGTGCCTTTAGTTCGCACAGCGGGCAGCTTCAGTGAAACTCTTAGGTTAAGCAGTAAGTCCTGGAACCCGGAACTACTGTGTATTGTCAGAGGGCAGTTTATCTTTTTCAATACTTACTTGCAATTCAATTACACCACGATTCAAGTAATTCCCCTCCTAAAACCAAAAAGGAGGGAAAAGTCAACTCCATTGCAATTATTTATCTTCCTCTTCTATCTTCTGTTATACATTATGGCATAGAATGCTCTTATACATCTCCTTTAACAACCACAGACCTTAAACCATGTAGCTGAAATTATTGTATCAACTGGATACAGTTTCATATTGCCTTAAACCTCCCTTTAGACACACTAACATTTATGCCAAATTGCAGATTATTCTGCAGAGATGGAATTGCATGTTTATGTTGTATATTTAGTATGAACTTTTTTTTTTTCAGAACATAATGTTTCTTAGTTATCAAAAGCAGTTGGAAATGTTTGCAAGACTATGAACATAGAATTGCTGCTTTTATATTTTAACTGCAGATTGTGAATTTCACTGCCTTATATTATTTATTTCTGAGACAAAAGAGGCATTTTTCAATAAAACTACTGAAAATTTGACATGGTCTGTTTTTTCTTTGACTGGCCTTTTGGATTGTCAAGGCGGTTGTTACAACAAACAAGTTTATATCCTGGATACGGTTACAAATCTTGCTAATATATTAAATTATGCTAAATAACTTTAGATTTTTAATGATATGGTGAAGTCATAGAAAGAGAGTGGTGAGAACCTTTAAAGCTAAGTTGATTCCAAAGGCTTTATAAGGAATGTAGAGGATGTGTGGGTTGGTGGAAAAACAACTGGGTATCCTAGGAGACCCCAAACAACCAAATAACCTTTAATAACCCACACGATTTTGTATGCATTTAATAATTTTCCTATATCATACTTACCTAATAGCATGTTTAAGTGCAAAATGGGTCATTCCTTAATGGAAATTTTTACATTTAGTGATACCTTCCTTTTACAGTTTGACAAATGCCAGTAACATCATTCTAAATATCAAAGAAACCCAATTAAATGTTGGTTTGAAAGAACTAACATCAGTGGAAGAGAGAGAGGCAGTAGTAGAAAATTTTCCTCAGAACAAAACATTTAAGTTAAGTATTTCCTGGATCTGGAGATTAAAAGGCATAGACAATAAACGAGGTTTCAAGCGGATTGCTGAATTCGTGGCATTCACCTGTAACTCCCAGTACACACACTTCTAAGACTAGAAGACACCACTGAGATCACCCCAGTCCAATTGCTTTACACAGGAAAAAACAGACTCAGCTAACTAATATCAGAACAAGAATAAAATGCTAGGACTTGTGGTTCTTAACCCTGTTTTATCACCCATCACCCCTGCCCCCTCCCTCTCCCTTTCTGGGAACGCTTAATCTCTGGGCAGGAGCTTTCAAACCTCAAAGTTCCATGAATTAATTTTGATTAATTTCTGATTCATTTGGGTTTCTGATGCTCCCTGACAAAGGGCCACTATATCAGGAGCATGAAGGTGGGTTCAGTTCCTCGTTACTGACCCAGCTGCGTCCCAAGGCCACGTGGGTTTGAGGCACAAAGGAATTCCATCTTCTCTCACCGGTTAGACGTGGGATAGATTCTTGATGTTGGCCATACACTAATTTACTGCCTTCCAGCCTGTGTTGGGGGAGGAGATGACGGGCCAAGGCATTCCTAACTAGGTGATAAGTGCAAAATTAACCAGTTGAGATACATGTTGTGATTTTTGTACTCATAGTCTATTTCCTTCCTAATTAAGTTTGCTCAATCTTTTTTTTATTATTAAATTTATTAAGGTGACAATTTTATAACACGTTGTCTATGTGTTGGATTATGTGTTCACCACCCAGACTCAGTTCTTTTTCCATCACCGTATATTTGACTCCCCCATCCTCCCTCCTTCCCCCAGGTAACTACTAAACTATCGATTGTCCATGAGTTTTTGTTTCTTTGTTGCTTCAATTTTATGTTCCACATGTGAATGGAATCATGAAGTTCTTGGTTTTTTTCTGTCTGGCTTATTACATTTTGTTTAGCATGATGATCTCAAGCTTGCTCAATCTTATGTTAAAATTAGTTTTGTAATTCCTGATTGAATGCATATTGACAAGTGATAGAAAAGGCCACATAGTCTCAGTTTAAAAACTAATGATAAAACCTCACAAAATGAAATATGTAAGTGCTGGTTTATTATTCAAACTTTCTTTGAGGGAAAACAGAATAACTTGAAATACTTTTCCTAGCTCTTTAAATTTGGGGAAGCATTACAAGAAGTTAATTATTTATAATTTAGATTTGAGGGTAGGGCTCTTATTGTTGAGAAACTAGCCTGAAATAACTGTGGGAAGAGGCAGCTTCTAATGAGCGCTAGAGTAACAAAGGCTTTAAAATTTCGAACTAGATTGTTATTTCTGAGTATTTTATAGAATATTTTGCACAACGGGATTAACAATTAGCAAGTTTAACAGGTGGTTGAATATATACTTTCTCAGATTTGTGAGTGTCTATTTTTGAGTCTGTAAAGAATTGTGATGCCTGTGCAGTTCCTCAAACTTGTATTTTTTTACAAATAAGATTGGTGTAATTGTTCCTGAGTATTTATTACTTATTGTATCCATTGCACTGCATTTGGCATGCAAGATTATTCCTCATTTGGTATTAGTCATAATTTTTCCACGATAAAAGGGGTTTTGATTATACTCTCCTCAGATAAGTATAGTCTGAGCACCTTGTAAAGAGTAGCTAATTATACAAAGAATAGCTGTGGTAAATCTTTAATTTTCAAAGGCAATCTTGTAAATATAAATTAATATTATCTTTATGCCACCTTATAGTTGTTAGAAAATTAATTTAGACATGAATGTCTAAGTGACACTTTATTACCTTTTCCACAAAATCCCACGAGCTTGCTTTCAGAGAAAGACCTGGCCACTCACAGACCCTGTCTCCATCTCTTGCCTGGGTCCATAGTGCTATATCCAAATCTATATCCCTGCTTCAAGTTCCACAAACACCTCAAAAATAACACCATCAGTATTTAGGAAAATTGGATAATGTGATTGACAGAAATTCACAGAATAACAGTGGCTGAAACAAGTAGAAATTTCTTTATCTCTCATATTTAAGAGGTGAAAGTCCCTTTACCTATTTTGCTGCTCTGCTTTTTGTTGTTTCCTTAGCTATTATAAGTTAAACTTATGGTCCAAAATGGTTTGTAGAACTCCCACTATTATGTCCATATCCCACTGCAGGAAGGAGGAAAGAATGAAGAAAAACCCACTTGTCCTTTTAAAGACATTCTCTGGAAATTGCAAACGACTTACAACGACAAATTTCTATCACACACCATTAGCCAGAATTCGGTCATTTGGCTACATCGAACTCTAAGTGTGAAATATTTTCTTGATTTTGGGTGGCCATGCGCCCAACTAAATCAGTCACTCTGTTACTAAGTAAGTGGGGTGATGAATACTGGGGATCTACTCAAGGCTTTGGTCTTTGTCACAGTGGACACATCTCAACATATCTCCCTGTAAATCTGATTTTCCTCTACTGTCCCCACCAACCCCCAACTTCCCCAGGCTAGAAATGCGAGAGTCATTGTAAACCCTTCCTTCTTTCACTTAACATTCAGTCAGTCGAGTCTAGCTGATTTGGCTCTTACAAATCTCTTAATCACACTGTTGTTACTACTCCATTTCAGACTCCTGGGATTTCTTGTCCTGACTATAACAGTCTCTTAAATCGTCTCCTTTCCTGTAGCCTTGGACCCACTCAAATAAGTCTTCCACACAGATGCCAGAGCGATTTGTCTAAAATGCAACCCTGACCATGTTATGTTTCCTGCTCAACATTCTTTGGGTGGCATACAGATTTTTCTGCAAGTCTTAACTCTGTCAATTCCTGATTCCTCCTTCATCATTAACCCTTCCACTGGACCATTTGGAATTCCCATGCCGTTCTTAACAAACCTCCCCAAATCCTTAGCCTCTTCAGTGAACAACCCCAGCATTTTCTGACATGACCCTGCAAACACTGTAGAGACTATGCCTCCCAGATTTGGTGACTGGGGCGTGTCCTCTTCATTTCTCAGCACCATTTCCAGGCCAACAATCCTTCTTTCTGTAAAAAGCCTTTATTGTTTAGGCTGATACCCAACTCCCCATCAATATCATCTATTTACCTCCCCTCCCCATTCAGAGGCTTTAATGCTTTTATCCATCACAGTAGCTACCACTTCTGGTTATTTTAACCACCCATATTGGATAACAATAACATTATCTCAGTTATTTGAACTTCTTATCACAAAAGACTTGCTTCTTTTACTCAACTTCAGCTACTCTCCAAGGTCTTACCTTGGACTTGTATCGAACTGCTACTGCTTTGAAATCACTAATTTAGACCCTATACTCTTCTTGGGTCTCTAGCTCACCTACTCAGGTACCCTCACTGCAACTGTTTGCAGCTTCATTATGACACTCAATGCAGTGAACCTCCCGTGTTCTTCCCATCCATCAGCTGCTCCTTGTCTCCATTCCCTTCCTTATCCAGCTTGTATTCCATGTCTTGGTAACATACCTAGTTTATTGAATATCCTGAACTCCAAGGAATGCAAAACTAGCACCCACCTGGCACTATGCATAGTTATTACCATGTTATTGACGATATTCCCTATGCTGTACTTTACATCCCCTGAATGTTTTGTAACTACCAATTTGTATTTCTTAAACCCTTCACCTTTTCACCCTGCCCTCCCACACCTCCTCCCATCTATCACCCTGTTAAATCTAGTACCCGTCTGATACCATACGTGGTTATTACAATATTATTGGCTATATTTCTTATGCTATAACCTACATCCCTGTGACTACTGTGTAACAACCAATTTGTACTTCTTAATCCCTTCCCCCTTTTTACTCACCCCAAACCTCCCCCCACTCAACTGGCAACCATCAAAATCTTTTCTGTATCTGTGAGTTTGTTTGTGTTTTGTTTGTTTGTTCTTAGATTTCATAAGCAAAATCACATCACATTTGTCTTTCTCTATCTGACATACTCCACTCAGCACAATACCCTCTATCCATGCCATTTTGCAGATGGCAAGAGCCCATTCCCATCCATGGCTGAGCAATATTCTATTGTACATATGTGCCACCTCCTCCTTATCCATTCATCCATCGAGGGACACTCAGGCTGCCTCCACATCTTGGCCATTGTAAACAATGTTGCAATGAACATATGGATGCACATGTTTCCTTGAAGTAGTGTTTTGGGTTTCTTTGGATAAATAACCAGAAGTGGGATTACTGGGTCCTTCTTTGTTTCTTCTTAAAAGCCTTTGTTTTAAAGGAGGGGTGTCTAACCTTTTGGCTTCCCTGGGCCACATTGGAAGAGGAAGAATTGTCTTAGGCTGCATATAGAATACCCTAACACTAATGATAGCTGATGAGCTAAAAAATAAAATCACAAAAAAGTCTCATAATGTTTTAAAAATTTCTGTTGGGTCGCATCCAAAGCCATCCTGGGCCACAGGTTAAACATGCCTGCACTATAGGAAGAGAATATAAAATGGTGCAATATCTTTGAAAATATACCCCCAAATATATGACACCATACATGAATATAATATTAGTAAATATACTAAATATAGTAACACCCACTAAATTGTGTGCTTTAAGTTGGCAAATTATGTCCCAGTAAACCTATTCTACTAAAAAAAGAAAAAAAGGAAGTTGGCATCTGGGCCTTGTTGAGGCACAGGGGGGTCCCAGAATTCTAGGGTGAGAAAGCAAAAAGCAGGGGCAGAGCTGAGCGGAGGGTATAAACTCAGGGGACTTGATGCCAAAGACATTTTTTTTGGAGCTCAATCTTGGTACCTACAGGTGTGTGGCTTGCTCCTTGTATGTCTGACTTTGATCATCATGTATTCAAGTCCTAGTGTGTGTGTGAGTGTGTGTGTCTGTGTGTGTCTGTGTGTGTAGTGGATAATACTTTAAGTTATTATTAATGATCAATACTACAGAACAAATGAATTTTGGAAAAAGGTTTGCTTAGAGAAATGGGGAAGAACCTATGAAGATACTAGATACCATGAAAAGAAGAACAGAATTGTAAAGGGTGGAGAAAAGAAGTGTTAGAATAATCAGAAGCCCACCTTGTTAAAAGCACAGCTCAACTTAGACTTCTCCTGTGGTCCTCACATTTTTGTAGACATGAATCTCACAGGTAAAAGTCCCACACTATATGGGTTAGACTGGCCAAGAAAGTCTTTGTTTCACTTTTATGAGGACTCTTGGGCCCAATAGCTGATACATGGTACAGATTAGATATGTGTACCTCTCCGTCTAGATTGAGAGGAAAGCCAGCGGTCTTTCTGTGTGGGGTGTTGGAAATACTTGCATGAGAAAATTGGGCTATTGAAATGTAATTTAGGTAGCTTCAGCCTGAATGCTACCACCTGTGTATACTAAGGACTCTAAGTTAGTAATGATCAATTATTGGGGGTACTATTTCCCAGGGGAAAGGTGAGGAGCATATCAGAAATTGAAGGATGGGAATGTTTGGGTATTTGAAGATTCAACCTTAATATGCTTATTCTGTTAGTAACACAAATTACAGACAATGAAACTCCGTAGTCCTCTGGTTGTAGAAATATGCAGGAGAACAAATGAGAAAGCACTATTAGACAAATGAGATAGAAAGTGCTCTAGTGTCTGCAGACCAGTAGGGTATAAAGAGATCACAACAAAGGACATTCTTTGATGTGATGCAAGGACTTTCAGTCCTTGGAGCGGAGGCGGAAGGGCTGCACTTGAATGAGGGCTAAGGAAAAGTGTTCGCTCGCCAGCTGGGATGCCTTGTGTTGATCACATGTTCTGATTTCTCTCCAGCTTTTTCTGTGGAGCCTCCCACGAGAAAGAGCATTAAAAATTCTATGTAGACTCAGCACTTCATAATGCACATGACTTAGTAACATGAACTTCCTGATCATAGTTGATTGGTTGGCCAGAGGAAAAAAGAGTCTTACAGTTTAACGGAGCATTTGAAGTCATATGCTCTTTTTATAAGTAAGATTCCACAAGAATGAAATATCAATTTACGTGTTAAGCTGACTCTTTTAAATGGAAATAATTCATATCTTTAGTGGTATGAATTATACCTTTAAAAATAGAATCACTAATTCACAAATGTGCTTAAAGGGTGCCTTTTTGCCATCTTTCAGCCCTAACCCTTAGATCTGGTCTGCACTCTTGGTCTCTGGAAGCTGACTCCTTAGGGAGGACCCACTTGGGACCTGCTGTTGGCCGGCTTTGGGAGGGGTCCAGGCAGGGAGAAACATCAGTGGGAGATCAGAAAAAGGAGGAGACAATGTCTCAGTTCTGGCAGTAGCCACTTCCTATCACACTATACCTGCTGCTGGGTGTCCTCTTCACCTTAGCTCCCACTCTCACTGAACTCTGACAAAAACAATAACGTTGATATTTCCCCCCTGAGTCCCGTCAGCCCTGACGATTGTAATGCCTTTCCCTTAGCAAGTTCCCAGTGCTAGTTTCCGGATGCGTTACCCCTCTTAGTTTATTTTCATAACTTGCTCACACCTTTGTAAATCATCTTTTTATTAAAACCTTATCATTTGAGCCCTTTGGGAGAGATCTATTTTCTTGTGGGACTCTGACTGATACACAGGGGACAAGATTTAAGAAAAGAATACTGGGTTGGAATTGGAACCGGATTGGCTGCGAACTGACTCAGTGATGTTTGGGGAAAATGCTCTCGCTTCTCTGAAGCTCCATTTCGCCTCATGTACTAAGGACAGGAAATTATCCTCCGACTAAACCAAGAGCAGCATAAAAAGCTGAGAGTGAAAATGGAAAGTTGGATTGGTTGACAAACCTCATCCTTTTTAGATAGTGGAAACAGATACAAGTACAAACAAGCTGAATTGGAAACCATCTCAGGCATAGGGGGGAAACTTTATCTCTGCAAGAGAATACTAAGAGAAAATTCTGTCTCAAGTCACACATTATCTAAGGCTGGATTTCCTCCGGGTAAGAAAAACTGATGCAAGGGCACAGGGAGTTGGAGAGAACTGGAACTGTAACGATCTCATGGGAGAGAAGGCAGCCTTTTCCGCGTTTTCAAATGCTGTAAGTAAGGAGAACTAAGTCAGTAAATTGGTATCATTGGATTGCCATCGTTGCCTAACAATGTGCTGATAATTGTCTGAAGATTCTGGCATCCTTGTGGACTCTAGATTTAGAATGCTCTGGGTGCAAGCTTAGTTCAGGGTCTTCATCCAGTTCTTAGATCTGCAAGAGAAAGTGGCAGAATGGATTGGATGACACGCTTTGTCATTTCCGGATAGTACAAATCAGGTTCCACTTTGCCACTAATAAACACTGTTTTTAACTTACTTTTTCCATTCCTAGTTCTCAGAAAGCACAGAAAAGCATGGTTTAGAAACAACTATTACCTTTTTTTTTTTTTTTTTTTTTTTTTTTTTTTTTTTTTTTTTTTTTTTTTTTTTTTTTTTTTTTTTTTTTTTTTTTTTTTTTTTTTTTTTTTTTTTTTTTTTTTTTTTTTTTTGCTTTTTGGTACGTGGGTAGCTCCCTGACTGGGAATCGAACCCAGGCCGCAGCGCTGACAGCGCCAGCACCGAAGCCTCAAGCCGCTACACCACCAGGGAACTCCCACCTTTTTTTAAAAATCAAAAAGTAGATACATTTTCAATAAAGTCAGATTTATTCATTAGGCTTACAGAGTTCTAATTTGCTGGATGCTCTAATGTGCTACTATAACTTTTTCAGAAAAATAGCTACTGAAACATCCTATGTGGGGATGAATGAGAGAACATGGAGGGAAAGTAAACAGAGAAAAACAAATCAAGAAATTAATAGAGAGAAGAAATATATTTGGAAAGACACACAGACTTTAAGGACTAACTTTTGCTCAGCAATGGGAAGAGGAATGGTGGCTATAATACGTAAACTTATCGACGAAATGTACAAGAAAGAAAAACTATCTGAGTGCTATTTTGAGAACTTTTTATTTAATATTTAATTTGGAAGTAAAATCTCTAAAAGAAATGCTGAAGATGGTGATTCACAAAAATATGATATTCACATAAATATTAGATGAACACATTTATGAGAAGGCTCAATGACAGTTGTCTAACATAATTTGACAAATTTTGAAAATATCAGTAAGTGCAATAATATCCACCACTTAATTTTGTTCATTGTTTTCTTTCATCAACAAATGGAACAAAAGATCACTTGAGATGAACATAGGCATTCTCATTAAAAGTGAGAACAATCATTTCACTGATGTCTATGATGAAACTAGCTGCTCTAGGTGTAAGGATCCTTCAGCTCCCAAAGCTAAAGAATGCTCCTTATTACTCTAATGCTAGATAGATTCCTTTTTGAAGTTCTTCTAGCTTTCATCAGTTGTGTTTGATTTTATTAGAGGTATTTCTTTTCCCAGCCAGCATTGTCTGCACATTAAGGTTCCAAGCAGTCCCTACTTCAAGAGCAGATTGAATCAATTCGGCTTTGGCACATCAAGACCTAAATGTCTCATTCTATTAGTATGTCATCTTTTGGCAAGTATACTGTCATTATTCATGGCACTTAATTCTGTATTCATCTTCTTTTTCCTTGTTGCCTTATTCATAGCTTATGTGCCCTCTGTCCAAAATCACCCAGGAATTATCTTGGGAAAACCAATAGAAGGCCTAATTTTTACTGTATAAACCATCAAAGTCTGGGGATGTAAGGAAGAAAAGTATATGGGAGGAACTCAAAAGAAGAAATTGGTGGAAAAGTTCTCTGACTTCTGATGAATATCATTAAGATATTCTCTTTTGACATTTATCACAGATTATAAGAACTTCCAGTAGTCCCTTTATCTTCATAAAAACACTAAAATAAATAGCTCTATTAAACTGTAAATGATAGATAATTTCTGATTATTCTGGTGCTATGGCTGTCTTTATAGAAATGATATGATATAGTCATGAAAGTTGGTTTGAAATGAATTTCTTAACACACAAGTGCCTCAGAAAACTTTTTTTTTTTGTTAGACTTATTGAGGTGACATTGGTTAACAAGGATTACATAAATTCCAGGTGTTCAATTCTACAGCGCATCATCTATGTGTTGCATTATGTGTTCACCACCCAGTGTGAGTCCTCTTTCAGCCACCATATAGAAACTTAAATTATAGTTTCCAAAGACCTTTAAATAATGAGCTTTAATTATGATTTTCAAATGGCTTTTTACTTAAAAGAGTGGATGATATCCATTGACAGTGATAAGTCTTTCAGCATTTGAGCTACAAGCAAAAGTAGCAATAGTGACTTCAAATATATCTATGTAATATAGTCCAATACACAGTTAACTGAAAGTCAAACTGTACCCATCACGTACATGATGTTGAGTATTTCATCACGTACACGAGGTGGAGTGTTTCTCTTGATATTTTATTGGCATTAATCTTGCTTCCATTAGAATTCTAATGATTTATCAATCCAAAGTACATAGCCAAAGATGGAATTTAGGCTTCCCTAAAAAAGACCAAAAGTAAAACTTGAGATCAAACAGGCTTATTTTGTAGGTGTCAAGGGGTACCCAAAAGACACTACTCTTGAGATTTTACTATTTTCTCAGATAAGAACATTGCAACATAAACAAGCCATTTTAGTTTCCTAGAGGAAAAGCATTGCTGGCTGCTGGAGCCACTTGTAAAGAGGTGTGAAGGAACATGGGGTGAGGGAAGGGGTGATTGGGCAGGTACAGGGCGGGGTTTGGAGAAGAAAATAGAAACCAGATGGTGGAGAAAAGTTCTTGTGGTCAAGCTAAGAACATCAACATTTATCCTGAGGATGAGCAGGAAGGTGATGGAGAAAGGATGAGGGAGATATTTACACTAAGTGTGACTTGATCAATGGTGCCTGTTTATTTAACCCAGGTTTTCCCTTGGCACAGCTAGGTCTCACAGTTACCCCAGAATTCTCCCCTTCAGTCACTGGCCGGTAGATAGAGAGGCAGCCACACTGAGCTAGCAGGGAGAGAGTAGGACTGGTGGCATCAGGTTACTCAGAGTTCCTTTCTTGCCTGGGGATAACTACTTTGCTGAGTTCAAAGGGCAAAACTAAACTTGCTTATAAAATTTCTATTAGGTGACCTGTCATCGTATTTGTACAGAGTCAGCAGACCAGAGAGCAATAGCTCTTCCTCCTTGTGCGTGTTTTTGCCTTTTGCTGCATTTAACTTGCATTTAAATTTCCTAGCCAATTCTGACTAAATGGAAACTCAAATCTTACAAATCTCAAAAGAGGTATTATATTGTGATTAATGATCTCCTCGTTCTCATTTTTCATTAGGATTATGTAGATGGAGACTTAGAAAGACTCTCTTGAGCATGCAGCTATGCTCACTACTCAAATGGGCAGTCAGTCTTTTAAACCAGTCTTATCCTCAAGGAAGGAGGAAAGAGAAGAGAGAACATTCCTGCCCCAGGCACAGTGTGTCCTCATTTCAGAACGTATCAAGATTTCCAAACTGGATTATTGTCCCCGTGGTTGATATTTTTAGATTATATTGAAAAATTAGAGAAGTTATCCAATCAAACAAAAGGGTTTCTCAATCTACACTAACAGAAACTCACATTATAGACGTGTGTTATTGTTAAAACACATGGTAGGTACCTAAATATTTTTTAGTAAGTAATTAAGCAAGTATTCTCCTGGAAATAAAATGACTTATCTTACAGATATATGATGTTCCTGTGTAAAGACAACTGCTTGGAAACGTCTCTGTGTGATATTCATAGTTTTGGTCAGGTTTTGTTTTGTTTTGCTTGTTTCTGTTTGCTTGACAGTCAGGATTTGACATCTGAGGCTTTCCAAGTGTAATTTATCCACCTTGAGCCTGCTCTTTTAACAGAGCCCACTTAAAATATGTTTTTATTATTAATTTATTCAGAGGTACTCTGTCAGCTTCTTTTGGTAAACCCATAAAATAAGATACCCCTGCTATTCACAACTATTTAGTTTTTAGTTTATGTAATACTTTTTTAGAAAATATGAAAGTAATATCATTTGTTGCAGAGCTTAAATAGTAGCCAATTAGCTACCTAATGCCTCTATCTAAATACATTTCCAGAGTTCTCAAATGTGGCACAATTACCATATTTTGCCACATTTAATGCCTACTTTTTACCCAAATTTGTGGGGAATATAAGGATGCACATTACGCATGGGTAGTACTAATTCCATATATATATATAAATGTTTTCAATTCTTTTATTTATGCTTATGAGTTAAAAGTGTGACTTTAGAAATCAATAACAATATCCAAATGCAAAAATAATACCTTAGAATACAATTTTTTAATATAAAAACATTTTATGTTTAAAATTTTTTGTACATGTACCTATTCTTATATTTTGTAATTATTTGTTACATAAAATTTCTTGTACCACAATATGTTAAAAAATGCTAAAATTCATTTATACTACAATAAACAAATGCCTAAATATAAACAAACAAATTTGAATTAAAACATTAGAATGAAAGATGTATACCTCTGAGCACTGGGGCCGAAACGTGGGTGTGCATTATGCACAGGAGCACATTATACACAGCAAAATACAGTAATGAGTTCCTTTCCATCTGTTTGTAAATACATTTAGGTTTCCCCCTGAGAAAGATCATGCCTTTATACACTTACCTCTTTCCCTCCTTTCACTGCCCAACTTTCTGAAAAGTGAGTCCTTGCCTGCTGCTTCTGTCTCCTCACCATCCATATGGCAGAACTCCATGGAATGTGACCTGCATCCCCATGACTGCCCAAGTGGTCCTTTCAAGGTCACTCGTGATGGCTGTGTACAAAGACTTTTTGCTTTTTATACTATCTGTTCTGATGTTTGCCGCATAAAGCACTTTAGCTTCGCGCTCTTTCTTACAACTCTTCCCTTGTTTCTTATGACATTAGCAGGTTCTAGTATTGCTCCTTGAATAGTTGTTTTCTCTTGCCTGAGAACTTCCCCTTGCTTTCTAATACGCAAGTACCTGCAGGGTTTTCTGGCCTGCCCAGCTTCCATTCTTTCTTCTTGTTCTAGCACTTTGGTTTTCGTTCTGAGAATCCATTTCCATGTCGTTCTCAGCCCAAGGAGTCCCAGCGGGACTAACCCATTTCCCTGGGTCCGGAGCTCAGCACCTGGCCCCCAGCTCTATGATCAGCAAATCCTATCCCATTTCTCTGCCCCTCCGCTACCATACTGATTGGCTGAGGAGTGGTTGTGTGAGAGCTAATCAGTGTCAGCCCTGGGACGCTGGCTAGAAATATTGGGAAGGAAAGCGTTTTATTTCTGGCAATGTTGACCTCTTAAACTACATCCAGAGCTGTAAGTGACAATTTTACCTTGATAAAAGGAAATGAGGTAGGCATCCACTAGAAGGAAGGGAGGGAGGATGGGGTGTCAGAACCTAAGCAAGGTGATCCATGCAGGAGGACAGGGGCTGCAGTGATGCGGTGTAGGATGCCAAGACCAAAGCAAATGAGCAAGTGCTCAGGGCTATGGTGGCTCCGGGAGAGGTGTTTGAGCCATATGGTGAGGTTAAGTATGTGTTACCTTTGTTTAAATATAATATATTTAATTACACATTCATATGATCTAAATTTTAATAATTTCAACAAATCATTCACAAAATTTCTGAAGATTTTAACAATTGATTCCACCATACCAGTGCCTCTAAGTTTGAATATACAGTGATGTTTCTTGGCTGAATTAATTATTACTATGATGGCTGCCAAATGGTAATTTTTGATAATTCAATTGTTCCTTCTATACGCGTCAATTGACCTTCTAACTCTAAAGAACAGTGCTTTTTTTCTTGTTTATTTATACAAGGGCTCTCTGGAAAAAATCCAGCTATGAATGCCTTTATATCTCGTATTACCTGGCTAGATTGTACAGCCTGGACAGCCCTCGTACATTTATTTAAAATATAAACTCATTGATACCTATTTTTATTCAATAGATTGTAATCCATTAATCTTAAATTTATTTTGGTACTCACACTGTCCACAATTTGGCCAGTGGCCTCCCAAGACGATATCTGTTATCTTTAGACACATCCTCATAATTCTTTCAAAACTTTCTTTTAGGATTTTTAGTTGCCTTCTCATATAAGATTATTCTTTGTATGTTTACGTTTTGTTTCAGTTCCCTGTGTAGATAACAGTTCTTTTCTTGCGATTGCTTCCTGCAATGTGGACATCCTCCTCATTTCACTTGGGTCTCGGCAACCCACTCTGAACAGACACTCTCTTTGCTGCTGGGCCCACTGTCCTGGTCCCCATACGTACTGCCCTCCTCACCCTGCTTTGGCTCTGGCATCCACCCCTCCTCACCTCCTTCTGCGTGGACTTGGTCATTATGTATTTTATGCTTTTATGTATTGATCAACTCAACTTTGTTGTTATTTTGTTGAGGAATTTTGCATCTATGTCAGGAAAGGACCATATAGTAAATATTGTTGACTCACTAACCACACATTTTTCTGCTGCATCTGCAACTGTTTAACTCCCCCATAGCAAATGAATGGATATGACTGTGCCTCACTAAAACGTATTTACAGCCTGCTAGCCCACAGGCCGTAGTTTGCTGATTCCCGGTCTCTGCGCATTAGGTCTGCAGTTCTAGTCCGTAGTTTCCTTGTAATGTCTCTGTTGATTTTGGTATCAGGACAACGCTGGCTCCATAAAATGAATGAAGAAGTGTTCCCTCCTCTTTTGTTTTTTGTAAGAGATTGTGCGGAATTGGTGGGTTTTATTTTTTTAATGATTGGTAGAATTCACCAGTGAAACCATCTGGGCTTGGGGTTCTCCATGAGCCTGCCCTCCTTTACAAAACGGGCTCTAGAGGCAGGGAAAATGCTTGGTGAAACCTCCACAGTGAATCCTCCTTAGATTTTTTTTTTTTAACCAAGTAACTGACTACTGAAAGAGAACTAAAAATTTTGGGGGGATAGTGTGAACTTTCCTCTGAAATCCCTAGATGAAAGTTTGATCCACTTAGTATAAGAAATAAGGCAAGTTTTGCTTTTCTAAATTAAAAAAAATGCAGGAAAGGAGTTAAACTTATCTATCTATCTATCTATCTATCATCTATCATCTATCTAGATGTTGCAAACTCTAGTAAATAGACATATATTAATAAAAGATATTCTGGCATACTTTTCATTATATAGGTATTAATCTATATGATACCGTTAGATTAACATTTGAACTTAACCATATGTTAAAATTTTATAGTGACATATCATCTCACAGTCATGAGTCCTGGATGTCAGTTGAGATTACTTTTGAATTATTCTGATGAAAGTATTTGTACAATGCTGATAGTTTGCCAATAACATACAGAGAAAAAGGAACATGCCTTGACACATGGAATGATTATCGGTCCAAGTGGAGACCATCATAATACTCTTACCTACATATAGCCAGCAATGCATTTTTGACCTGCTGGCAAAGAGTAATGCTTAAAATATGTGCATGTGGCCCATAATAACCTTAAGAACATTCATCTTTCTTACTTTATGTGTCTTCCCAGGAAATTTTCTCTCTAGTTCAGGTGTCATAATGAAAGCAGCTAAGGAATTGGGGCTACAGGTTTATATCGAGCCTGTTGATATGTACGCTTGTAGTATATTTGGGTCTTATGAACAGATTAGAAGATGTCAAGTCAAAATTAATGACCTTTTTGTTCTCAGAAAGGATACATTCCCTAGCAGTGAATGAATCCCTCTTTTCTGAACTCATTGCCAAATCCATGTTTATGCTGTTCAGTTTGTGATCTGAATGAGCTGTTTCTGTCAATGGATTATGCCAAAAGATACTGTGTGCTCCCTTAGTTTTAAAGCATCATCTGCTTAGTCTGCTACAAGCATTGAGTTGTACTGAGTATCTTCCTTTTGTCCCTTTCAAATCACTGTCCTTTATTCTCCACCCTGCTCTATGGCAAGCAGGCTGACCTTTGGGGATTACATCAATAGTCTCTCTTGCTCTCTGGTTATGAGTGGAATTTGGCCGATGGGGAGGACCCCTCCTAGTGGGTTCTCAATTGGCTGATTGTGTCTCTCAGTTAAGGGTCAGACGTAAGATGGTCTCCACACAGAGAAAGGGAGGTAACTACTGCCTCCCCTTCTGTCTTCAGGCATGGGAGTGGTAACTAGAATGACTGGCCTGGAGGCCCCTGTGTTTTCCCTACGCCCTGCTCACATTTCTATAAATAGCCTTTTCTTAAAATTCTTATATTTTCTTTGCGCATGCCATCTGTTTTTTGCTAGTATATAGACTGATACAGAAAGATCATTCCAACAAGTTTCTTTTCAATCTCTTTTTATCTCTCTGATGCCTTGCCATAATACTTCTTAAGTTGACTTCCATAAATTGAAATCAATTAATCAGAAAATTCCCATTGGCAATAAAAATCTCGTATTTCCAGTAGGCACTTAGTTTCGTGTATCTGCAAAGTTCTTTGTGTGGAAAATCCAGGTTATATCTAAGGAAACTTCAGTAAGAGGGAATGCTTGTTTTTAAAATCAGGGTAAATACAGTAGTTACAATGCAACTTTTGTCTGTATCTTAACTGTTTGGTGGAGGCTCTTGTCTAAGAGGCTTACTGCATGTTAATCTATTCAGAGCCATGTGGTACTGACTGACCATGTTTTCTGATCCTTTCACTCTGGTACTTGAGGTAATACTGCTTACTGTTGCAAATCCCATCTAAATATGTCTGCTGCTGGTTTGCTCCTGGGGAGTCGATGCAAAGTGTGCGTTGGTGCCTCATATTCTCAGTCTTAGGAGAGTATTATTGCTTCTATTCTTATAGTGTTTACCTGCTCTTTATCACAACCCTGTTGCTATAAGTTTTAAGTAAAGAAGTAAAAAGTTATTGGTTGATAGATGGGTCATTGTTCTTGAAGCAACATGTCCATCCTGAGAATGAGTGGATTTTTTGGAGTATCTATGGTCCTGTTTCTGAGGGGACCCCTGGTCAATCTGTTTCACCAAACCTAAGGACATTCTGAGGGAGACCATGTTCAAGTTTGGACCTCTGCTACTCTATAGGGAGGCAAAGTGCCTTCCCTAATAGCCAAGCCAATTCTTGACTGTGTACCCTATTATAGGTTACATAGAGTCCCTAACCTTATCTTCTTCATATGTGTAATAGAGCGTGTAATAAAACGTAATGGAATTGTTGTGATTCTGAAATATGTATATGAAACATTTATGACAGTGTCTGACACAATGTAAAACTTCAAAAAATGTTAGTGATATGTTTTTAATATAACAAAGGGATTAAAATTTTGAAAATTGTGACTGTTCTTTAGAAAGTAAAACTATAATATATGAGTATTTGTGTATAAAAATACTCACGTGTCAATGGATATGCTTTCAGGGAATAATTTGGTAATCTGGTTTGAGATAACTTTCTCTTGGGCCCACAGTTTTGCAATAAATAGAAGGTTCAGATCACATTATTTCTCATAATTTCGGAGAGCTTGAATATCAGAGGTCTGGATTACATTTCATGCCTTCTTTGTTAAAAACTCAGAGAAAATTAGGTTGAAATTTTCTTTCACTACTAATTAAATAGGTCATACTTGGGCAATGTTTCAGTAAGTAAAATGCTTTAAATCACTCTAACTCATACCCAAAATCTGACAATCAAGTTCTGATGGTCATTCCAGAAAAAAAAAGATTTCCAAAATTACTTTGAAGGGTGGACTAGACATTGGCATCAGTGCTTAGCTTTCCAAGGGGAGTACTTTGAAGGTGACTATGAGGTTTGTAGTACTTTTTCTAGGAGGAGTTCGAGAAATTAATTGTCTGACCTTTTGTATGTGTGTGAGGTGTGATTATCAAAGTGCCCTGTGACAGATGACTGGATAAAGAAGCTGTGGTACATATACACAATGGAATATTACTCAGCTATAAGAAAAGATGAAATATTGCCATTTGCAACAAAGTGGGTGGACCCGGAGATCATCATGCTTAGTGAAATAAGCCAGACAAATAGAACTGAGAACCATATAACTTCACTTATATGTGGAATATAAAGCTGAATGCAACAAAGAAAAAACAAAAAAACAAAAACAAAACAAAAAACTTATGGACACAGTAAATAGTTTAGTGTTTGCCTGGGGGCAAGTGGGGATGGGGTAGGAGTGAAGGGAGGGGGTGGGAGAGGAGGGAGGAGGAGCCAAATATCTGGTGATGGAAAGAGAACTCACACTGGGTGGTGAACTTACTATACAACAAGTTGACAATGCACTGTAGAATTGTACACCTGGAACCTATGTAATTCTTGCTAACCGATGTCACCCCAATAAGTCTAAAAAAACAAAACAAAACAAATACAGTGAATGCTTACATTAAAAAGTCTATTACAGTAAAAGACACATTGCCATTATTCCTCCTCAAAATACTCCCCCTCACTTTGAACACCCTCATCCCGTCATTCTTGCCACTTTCTGAAGCAGTTCTGGAAGTCCTCTTTCACGATCGTCTTTAGTTGCACTATCTTGCCTGCCTCGATGTCCTGAATGTTTACCTTTCATGGTAATTTTGACTTTAGGAAAGAGCCAGAAGTCACATGGTGCCAGATCTGGTAAATAAGGTGGATGAGGACACACCATACTGTTTTTATTTGACAAAAGTTTATGTTAGTGCGTTGTTCGTAATCCATGATTTGTGGCATGTTTTAGAAAACACCTCTCAACATAGCTCACAGCTGACTGACTGCACCAAACAAGTTGAACTTTGTCACACACCTTTACTAAGGTTCTACATGTCACTTCCCAAATCAAGGATCCCTGCCTTTTATTTGATGGCACTTGGCAGCAGCATTCGGTGTATTTTTTAAATCATACTTCCTGTATGTCAAAGAGTAGGGAGAGAGTACACACACACACACACACACACACACACACACACACACAATTGGGTCCTCCAATATTTGACAACATGGTGAAGCTTGAGGACATTATGCTGAGTTAAATAAGGTGGCCATGGAAGGACAAATACTGTATAATTGCACTTCCATGAGGTCTCTAAAATAGTCAAACTCATAGAAGCAAAGAATAGCATGGTAGCTGCCAGGGGCTGACAAGAGTGGGACATGAGAGTTGCTAATCAACTTGTATGAATTTCCAGTTATGCAAGATGAATAAATTCTAGAAATGAGATAGAACATTATACCTATAGCTAGCAATACCATATTGTACTCTTAAAAATCTCTTAAGATCTTATGCTGAGTGTTCTTACCAAAATAATATTTGAAAAAACTTAAAATACACACACACACACACACACACACACATACAATTTGATCTTTAATCCACTTGAAATTTATTTACGTAGAAGGTATAACTTTATTTTTTCTAGGTGAATGGAAATTGTGCCAATACCCTTAAGTAAACTGAAATGCTACTTTATCATATATTAACATTTTTTTGGCTTTCTACTTAATCCCACTTATTTATTTCTGTGTTTTCATGCCAATCAGATATTGTTTTGGTTATAGTAATTTTATAGTCAATTTTAATATCTAAAAGGGCAAGTTCCCCTAATTGTCTCTTCCCCCTCAACTTTCCTCTTTTCTTTTAAACACTTCTAGGCCATTTTCACTAATTTATTCATTCATACACATTTCAATCATATGAAGTATATAGTTATTATAATAAATTTTAAATAAAACCCCATTCAGATTACAACTGAAGTTTCCTTAAATCTATATTTTATCTTGAGATATTATCATTCTAATGGTAATTAATATTTTCATTTAGGAATATACTATGTCCTTTTTTCTGTTACACATTTAGATCTTGTTTTAAAACTTTTAAATAGTCTCTATGAAGTTGTTGTAGTATCTTGTTATGACTTGTAAACACATACAGAAAATTCATCATTGTTTTATTAATTATAAATGTTAGGAAGAAGGACTGATAGGACTCTGCCCAGGATGTTGTGGTTTGGAGATTGTGAGATGATCATGTGTCCACACTGCCATCTACTTAACTAACTTGTAAGACTTTTCAAAGTAATAGTCTAAAAATGGAATTAATTTATCTGGAAAAATGCTTGTATCTCTGATTCTTAATGGAATGCTAGTTTTGTCTAAGGACTGTAGAATGCCAACTTTTGATGTGTATTTGTTGGAAGAAGAACGAATTTCTTCCACATTAGTTCCCTTTCAATAAGATTTCTTTTGCTTTTCTCATTCAAATAATTTTTTGGGTACATTTATTAAAAAGCAGTGTTTTCTACTTATTTATCAGTTAATATTACTTTGGGTACAAATAGTTTTTTCTGCAACTACTTACAGTGACTCTTTTGAAGTTTGGATTTAAAAAAGTTCCCTCTAAAAATCAAAAGTGATTTAAAGTACGTCATGTAACATTTACACTTCTGATCACATTCATATCTTCATCCGATTTTTAGAGGGAAGAGTGGTCGCGATGCACGAAGGTGGCGGTTCTTACAACCAGGAAAGGAAATTGTCATTATTGTGCATAGATTTGCTCTTTTCTTTTTTGCAGCTGTAAGATGGGGAGAGATTTTTGAGCACTCAGGTTTGTGGAGCAGCATCCATGTCATTTCATTTTTATCTCAATTTATGCATATTAAACTAAATTGTGCATTTTCCTTTATATGAGCATTCTTTAAAACCAGTAGACACATGGACTTCTGAATCTACATTTTTTTCAGGGGGTGTGTGGAACACACTGCATCTATAGAGTTTTATGGATTAATTTAAACAGCATGAGGGAAGGGCTCAGACCTGCCCTGCCGTAGGACCTCATTTATTGTAAAAGCAACAGTAACCATGACTTTCATTGAAAAATCCTTTTCTGGTCTCCATGGTAACGAGTTTGTCCACATCTTTATGAATGCCACTTTAATGCCTTAAAAAAAAGTCTTAAATAATTGAGGACTAAAGTTGGTGGGCAATCTCTGTATTTAATTAAAATAGTTGTTTTATGAGACTGAGAACTTAGACTGTTGCCTGAAGTCCTTATGGGATTCTTTATAAATTTGTGTAAGGCAAGGCCAGTTCAAGACATTTGTTTCCACTTTCTTGTTGGAGAGTATTTACTTTATCTTCTTAAAATTAATGATATTCATGGATTAGAGTGCCAAACCTCTTTTTTCATAGACAAGTACCTCTATGCAAAGCATATCTTAAATTTTTTTAAATCAAATAATATCTAAGGAAGTATTTGGATGTGACTATAGTCAGAAAACTCAAAGATTATATAGGTTTACAACATCAGCAATCTGAACCTCCAGATTCAAAGGTGTTTAAAAAAATCACTAAAATAAGTGAGAAACACAGTATCAGTTAACTCAGGTTTCCACTGTGACTTACATAACTGATGAAAGAAATATTAGGTGTCTTGATCCAGCAGATAGAGACAGCCCCTAGTAAAAATTTAAATACTTCCCAAGACTGCCTATCCACCTCTGTTAAAAATTTGTGCAAATTTTGTGGAACAATTCCAAATCACTTCCCCAAGAGATAAGAGAGTTTCCCTCCTTTCAGTTGTCAGGCATAATCAGCTGCTATTCTGAAACCAAATAATATATGACACAGGGGTATTTCCCAAGATGATTAGCTTGCTTTATTATCTAAAGTTAAAACCTTTCATATGCCTCCCAAGATGCTCACTGGCTCAGAAGCACACGAAGTAAATACACATAACAAATCCCTTATTTTCAACATGAGCAGAGAACATACAGTTTTTATTAGCAGAAAAACTGATTCTTTTTATCTGATTAAACCTCGGTTCAAAAGAGATTTCTGTGTTCACGCTTTGAAGGGGTACAACATGTTTAGCTTTCTCAAGGGCACTCTCCTGTCTTTGCCTGGCCCCGAGGCCCAGACAATCCATGGGTTCCTACTCTGACCTGGGGGCTGATATTACTAGACTGCAGTGAATTGAATCTACTTAGTCTTTTAGCATACAATATAAACTTGGGCTAAAGCAGACTAATTAATCTTTAACGAAGACCTCGTCTCCATACCTAAAAAGAAAAAAATGTATCAAATAAAAATTGTTCCAGGCATATAAATCAATATTCCTTTTGTATTTATCTTTCCCCTATAGCTTAACTCACCATCCACCAAACAGGGAAAGATTTTATTCAGATGTGACCACCAATTGAACCAAAAGTGAACATCCGATACTTGTGAGTTGCTTGAGCAAAGGGCTGTGACCTCATGTAGTTGATCTTATCTGATCAGATTTCATTTTGTAAAACTTGGATATTAGGGACACAGAAGGAAGCAGACATCTGGGGCTGAGGAGATTACAGTATGAGCACTGGAGCTGGTGACCTTATTGTACCATGTGCTTGACTTAGAGTGTGAGTAAGTGAAGGAAGCAGATGCAGGGATGCATTAGAGGGGATCAGAGAGGAGGGACCATCAGCCTCAAAAGGGGGCATGAGCGCTGTCAGGTCCTTACTCCCAGATTACTGTGGTGCCTGGAAGTGCCTGCTATCCCCCAGATCTCTGAGAGCTCCTCATCCTTATAACATAACTTAGTTTGAGCAATTTTGAGGCAGTCAAAAAAGCTTCGATTAAAGCAAGCATAAAGATACATTTTTTAAATCCAAAATATTGGGAACGTGGGCTTGTACATGCATTATGCTTCAGAAAGAACTCTGGTTCCATACCTGGGTTGAAGCTCTGGTGCTCTTACCAACAGAGTGGCTTCTAGAAAGAACTTTAAATTTGGGGTCACAGTTTGTTTATCTGCAATATGAGGGAGGGGAAATGATTGAAATGCACCATCTGTGAATTCTTCTCGAGTTTTAGCATTTTTGGAATGGGCTGATTTTGTTGAAATTTTTTTTTTCCTTTTTATTGTTAGACTTATTAGGGTGACATCTGTTAGCAAGGATTACATAGTTTTCAGGCATACAATTCTACAGTGCATTGTCACCTTGATGTATAATAAGTTCACCACCTAATGTGACTTCTCTTTCCATCACCTTATATTTAGCTTCCCCCTCTCCTCTCCCACCCCTCCCCTTTCTCCCCTCCCTAACCCACTCGTCCCCAAATAAACATTAAACTCTTGATTGTGTCCATGGGTTATTTGTTTCTTCATTTCTTTTTTTCTTTGCTTTCAGTTTTATATTCCGCATATGAGAGAAGTCATACAGTTCTTTGTTTTTTCTGTCTGGCTTATTTCACTAAGCATGATGATCTCCAGGTCCATCCATGTTGTTGCAAATGGCAATATTTCATCTTTTCTTACAGCTGAGTAATATTCCATTGTGTATATGTACCACTGCTTCTTTATCCAGTCATCTGTCGCAGGGCACTTTGGTTGTTTCCATGTTTTGGCCACTGTGAACAGTGCTGCGATGAACATTGGGGTACATAAGTCTTTGCGGACAAAGGTTTTCAAGTTCTTTTGGGTAGATCCCCAGAAGGGGGATTGCTGGGTCAAATGGTAACTCCATTCCCAATTTTCTGAGGAACCCCCACCCTGCCTTCCACAGTGGTTGTACCAGTTTGCACTCCCACCAGCAGTGTACCAGAGTTCCTTTTTCTCCACACCCTCTCCAGCACTTGTTATTCCTTGTCTTGTTGATAACAGCCATTCTCACAGGTGTGAGGTGGTATCTCATTGTGGTTTTGATTTGCTTTCCCTGATAGCTAATGAGGATGAGCATTTTTTCATATGTCTGCTGGCCATTTGTATTTCTTTGTGGGAGAAGTGTCTGTTTAGTTCTTCTGCCCACTTTTCAATTGGGTTGTTTTTTTTTTGTTGTTTTTTTTTTTCTCTTTTTGGTATGTGGGTAGCTCCCTGACTGGGAATCGAACCCAGACCACAGCGCTGACAGCCCCAGCGCCGAAGCCTTAAGCCATTACACCATCAGGGAACGCCTGTGTTTTTTTTGTTGTTAAGTCTTATTAGTTCTTTATATATTTTAGATATTAGACCCTTATCTGATGCGCTATTTACAAATATTTTCTCCCACTCAGTTGGCTGTCTCTTTGCCTTGTTGATGGTTTCTTTTGCTGTGCAGAAGCTTTTTAGTTTGATATAGTCCCATTCATTTATTTTTGCTTTTACTTCCCTTGCCTTTGAGGTCAGGTTCATGAAATCTTCCTTGAGCCCTAGGTCTATAAGTTTAGTACCAATGTCTTCTTCTATACACTTTATTGTTGCAGGTCTGATATGAAGGTCTTTAATACATTTTGAGTTAATTTTTGTATATGGAGAGAGTTCACAGCTCAGGTTCATTCTTTTGCATATGTTTTTCCAGTTTTCCCAGCACCACCTACTAAAGAGGCTGTCTTTTCCCCATTGTATGTTTTTTGCTCCTTTATCGAAAATTATTTGTCCATAAATTTATGGGTTTATTTCTGGGTTTTCAGTTCTATTCCATTGGTCTATATTTCTGTTCTTCTGCCAGTACCAAGCTGTTTTGACTATTGATGCTTTGTAATATAAATAGAAGTCAGGAAGTGTAATGCCACCAGCCTTCTTCTTTTTATGTAGTATTGCTTTGGCAATTCGAGGTCTTTTATGGTTCCATATAAATCTAATAATTCTTTTATCTATTTCACAAAAGTGTGATTGTGGGATTTTAATGGGTATTGCATTAAATCTATAGATTGCTTTGGGCAGAATGGCCATTTTAACAATGTTAAGTCTTCCTATTCATGAACAGGGGATATTTTTCCACCTCTTAAAGTCTGTTCCAATTTCTTTCAGAAGTGTCTTATAGTTTTCCATGTATTAGTCTGTCACGTTCTTCGTTAAATTAATTCCCAGGTATTTCATTCTTTTTGTTGTGATAGCAAAGGGAATTGACTCCCTCATTTCTTTTTCTGTGGATTCATTATTTGCATATAGGAATGCTGTTGATTTTTGTGCATTGATTTTGTATCCTGCAACTTTACTATATTTGTTTATTGTTTCTAATAGTTTTCTGGTGGAATCTTTGGAATTTTTTATATAAAGGATCATGTCATCTGCAAATAGTGACAATTTGACCTCTTTTTCCCCAATTTGGATAACTTTGATTCCTTTCTCCTGCCTGATTGCTGTGGCTAGAACTTCCAGTACTATATTAAATAGCAGTGGTGATGGAGGGCATCCCTGTCTTGTTCCTGATTTTAGGGGAATAGGCTTCAGCTTTTCCCCATTCAGTATGATGTTAGCTGAGGGTTTGTCATATATGGCCTTTATTATGTTGAGATATTTTCCTTCTATACCTATTTTATTTAGTGTTTTGATCATAAATGGATGCTGTATCTTGTCAAAAGCTTTTTCTGCATCAATTGAAATGACCATATGGTCTTTATCTTTGATTTTGTTTATGTGGTGTCTCACATTGATTGATTTTCATATGTTGAACCATCCTTGTGCTCCCGGGATGAATCCCACTTGATCATGATGTATGATCTTTTTGATGCATTGTTGTATTCTGTTTGCTAATATTTTGTTCAGGATTTTTGCATCTGTGTTCATCAGAGATATTGGTCTTTAGTTTTCTTTCTTTGTGTTGTCTTTGCCAGGCTTTGGTATTAGAGTAATGTTGGCCTCATAGAATGAATTAGGAAGTATTGCTTCCTCTTCAGTTTTTTGGAAGAATCTGAGGAGGATAGGTGTTACTTCTTCTTTGAATGCTTGGTAGAACTCATTGATGAAACCATCTGGTCCAGGGCTTTTGCCTTTAGGGAGATTATGGATAGTCGTTTTAATCTCTTCACTATCAATTGGTCTATTTAGATTATCCAGTTCTTCTTGGTTGAGTCTTGGTAGGCTATAAGTTTCTAGAAATTTGTCCATTTCTTCTAGGTTGTTAAATTTTGTGGCATAAAGTCCTTCATAATATTTTCTTATAATCCTTTGTATTTCTGTGGTATCAGTGGTAATATCTCCCCTTTCATTTCTAATTTTGAATATTTGTGTCCTTTCCTTTCGTTCTTTGATTAGTCTAGCCAGGGGTTTGTCAATTTTGTTGACTTTCTCAAAGAACCAGCTTGTCGTAATATTAATTTTTTCTATTGTCCTTCTGTTCTCTAATTGGTTTAGCTCTGCTTTAATTTTTATTATTTCTTTACTTCTGCTGACTTTGGGTTTTGTCTGCTCTTCTTTTTCTAGTTCTTTAAGATGGGATGTTAAGATGTTTACTTGTGATTTTTCTTGTCTCTTAAGATAGGCCTGTAGCAATATAAATTTCCCTCTTACTACCACTTTCGCTGTGTCCTAATAATTCTGATACGTTGTATTTTCATTGTCATTAGTTTCTATATATTTTTTAATCTCATCTTTTATTTGTTCTTTTATCCAGTCCTTTTTTAATAAGCTGTTGTTTAATCTCCATGTATATGTGTTTCTTTCTGCTTTCCTTTTACAGTTGATCTCCAATTTCAAAGCCATGTGATCTGAGAATACACTTGGTATGATTTCGATCTTCTTGAATTTGCTGAGGCTACATTTGTGTCCCAGCATATGTTCCATAAGAAGGAATAGTCTCTTTTTGCTGGATGAAGTGTCCTGTAAATGTCAATGATGTCCAATTGCTGTAATGTGTCTTTTAGAGCTGTTGTTTCCTTATTTATTTTCTGTTTGGATGATCTGTCCATGGCTGTTAGCGGGGTATTTAAGTCTCCCACAATGATTGTGTGTTCATCAGTTTCTCCTTTCAAATCTGTTAGTAGTTTCTTTGTATATTTTGGTGCATCCTGGTTGGGAGCATATATATTAATTAGTGTCAAGTCTTCTTGTTGTTGTATTGTGCCTTTTATCATTATGTGATGTCCATCCTTCTCTTTTACTATCTTTTTTAACCTGAAGTTTATTTCATTAGGTATCAGTATGGCAACTCCTGCTTTTCTCTGGTTACCATTTGCTTGAAGTATTGTATCCCATCCTTTCACTCTGAGTCTGTGTTTGTCCTTATGGCTGAGGTGTGTTTCTTGGAGACAGCATATAGATGGGTTCTGTTTTTTAATCCAGTCTGCTACTCTGTGTCTTTTTATTGGTGAGTTCAGTCCTTTAACATCTAGAGTGGTGATCAATATGTGAGGATTTCCTGTGGCCATTACTTATTTCTTTGTTTATTTTTGTTTTATTTTTGTTTCTTTCTTGTTGCCCCAACTTTATTCCATTTTTCTTGATGTTTTGTTTCAGGTCAAAGAGGCTCCTTCAGTATTTCTTGGAGTGCTGGCCTTGTGCTGGCAAATTCCCTCAGCTTCTGTGTGTCTGAGATGGTCTGTATTCCTCCTTCATATCTGAAGGATAATTTTGCTGGATAATTTATTCTTGGCTGTAAGTTCCTCTCTTTTAAATTTGTGAATATTGGATTCCACTCCCCCCTGGTTGCAGAGTTTCTGCTGAGAAGTCTGATGCCAGTCTGATGGGTTTTCCTCTAAAGGTTATAGTTCTTTTTTCCCTGGCTGCCTTGAGAATTGTCTCTTTGTCTTTAGTTTTGGACATCTTTAGTACCATGTGTCTTGGA